>APFE030396500.1:39223-57338 GCA_000404065.3 Pinus taeda | reverse complement strand
TTCTCTCTATTATTTTTATTATAAGGATTCTCTGTATTTTAAAAATATAAAAAAAAGTAACACATTTCTATATGGTGATTATTTATTGACACATTTGCTCCAAATATAGTCAACAACAAACTCAACTTAATAAATGCCTCCAACATTTTTTCATGGTAAGCCCGAAACAAATTAATGTGTTAGTTAGTTTTTGACTATTAGTTGATTTAAACGTTTTGCGGATCAACAAACACAAACGGCTTGAAATTTCGTGTATGCTAAAACAAACCAAGATCACCAAAGTACGGACCAGGAATGATAGATAAACGAAGGATGAAAGGCCGCGCTAGGTTAGGTGCGGCAGAACAGGCGTGGCCACCTCCCTGGTTAGATATATTCAATGAGGAACATGTGGTTACAACTGTGGTCATTCCCCCAAGAGAGCGTACCATGGTTTCCTCAGGGTTAGGTGAGGGTTGGGGTGGGTGAATCATTTAGGGATATTCCATTAGAGTCGATGGAATCCCCACCTTCCCACTCTTTACTAAATATATTGATTTCGTTAGGTGACGTTATTTCTTTAATGCCAGAAACATGGAGCATGGGAAGCTTAGCGAGCTCTTACTTTTCATTTCGCACCACGTGAACTAAACACGTGACGTGGCTGTTGTAGAGCCTATAAATTGGTCGGACAGAACGCCCATCTTCCATTGACTGAAGTCGGTTCTGGAAACCCCTTCCCTGCGTTGGATTTGTTCTTCTGTTCTCGGAATCTTGAGCCAAGGATCCTGAAGCAATTTGTGCTCGAATTCCATGGCCGGCAACGGTGCTTTTGGTGAACTTCTTGAAGGAGAGGTGTTTAAATATTACTATGATGGCGAGTGGAGAACGTCTTCTTCGGGGAAATCAGTGGCCATTATCAATCCTACGACTAGGAAGACACAGTACAGGGTTCAAGGTTCGTCTTTTCGCTTTTTCGTGGCTTTGTCTTTTGTTCTAGGCTTAGGCTGGGAGGCTTTCGTGGTTTCGGCGATTATAGCGTTGGAATTCTGTTTGTTTTGAGAAATTTAGAAAGATGTCAGCTATTGTGTAAATCAACTCGTTTTGTGAATTAGGATGTGGAAAATGTTCCTTTTTTATTTTAACTCGAAAATGGACGAGGAGGAGCTTTTCTGCGGGGTAGATGTAAAATGTGTGCTGTATGTTGCGTTTCAGAGGAGATTCGTGGTCTTTTTCAGCTCTAAATTGCGAAGATTTGTCATTCTACTGGTCTATTTGAAGAATTTCTTTCATATTAGGGCGTTAGAGAAATTTAGAGAGAATTCATCTATAAAGTAAATGAAGTCGTTTTACGGCCTTTTATGCAGCTCATGTGAGATAGGATGTGGAAATTTGTTTATTTTGTACTCGAAAACGAATGAGAAGGGTTTTTTTGGACGGGTAAATAGAAACTGTCTATCTTATGTTGCCTTTCAAAGGAGATTCGTGTTCTTTCCTGCTTTAAATTGCGAAAATTTGTAGTTCTAGCGGTTTACATGAAGAATTTCTTTGATAATAGGACTTAGTGATTTTTGGTCATCTGAACTGTATTTTTGTGTTGCTTTTCGCTCTAATTGAAAGATATTGGCTACTTTCCGGTGTAGATGGAGAAATCTAAACCAATTTGCGTTGTCCTTTCCTTGTAATTTTTTTTTGTCTTTCTTTCCTGTTATGTCCTCTTCTTAAACGAAGATTGTTCCTCTCGTACTATCAAGAGTGTTTTTTGTGGTATTGACAAAGAATTTGTTGTGTTTTTTGCGTTTTTGCCGGCAAGTGTGGTTCTGGTTTAGTTTTCCCTCTAAAGAAAATAATTATAGCATCTTTGAAATATTGTTGAATTCTGGCTTGATGAGTGCCATTTAGTGCAAATAATAGGTCCGATTAATGGATTGGTCAATTTCTGTATCTATTGGCTTTTGCGTTTGCAATTTGATCCAGACCCTCCTTTAGTAATGATCGCGGATTCTTTTGTTGTATCGGCTCTAGATGACTGTGTTTTTGTGTAAATATTGGTTGATTTTGACTGAGTTGGTCTTCTCCTTGTTCTTAGTGATGATTATGATGACATCTTTAATGCAGACGTGATCAATTTGACTCGTTCAGCCCCTCTGTAATGCCTATTTTGTTTGCTATTTTCAGCTTGTACGCAGGAAGAAGTGAATAAGGTTGTGGACTCTTCTAGGGTTGCTCAAAAGGCATGGGCAAAGACTCCCCTTTGGAAACGGGCAGAGCTTCTACACCGTGCAGCTGCATTACTGAAAGAACACAAGAATCCCATAGCAGAATGTCTTGTCAAGGAAATTGCCAAACCTGCAAAGGATGCTGTTACAGAGGTAGCCTTTTCAATCTTATCATTATTATTTGTAATTTACTGATCCATTTATTTGTTATTTTAGATTTCGATTTTGTGTGTGGAGTTGGTTTGAGATTTACATAATTTTGGCAATGTTTGTTCTTGCAGGTTGTAAGGTCTGGAGATCTCATTTCTTACTGCGCTGAGGAGGGAGTGAGGATTCTTGGTGAAGGGAAATTTCTTGTATCGGATAGTTTCCCTGGCAATGATAGAAACAAATTATGTCTGTCCTCAAAGGTATTTACCTTTGCTCCCAGCTTGTGTGTCAACTCCACTGTTTAGCTTGTGTGTCAACTCCACTGTTTATGACGTTTAACCTTAGAGACAGTTTTGTTGAAATATGTTTGAAAATGACAATTTGTGTGAAATATCATGAAAGCATTTTTTTCTTCTTTATATGTTTTATGTATATGTCTTTAACACGTTACTGTTAGATTGCTTATAGCTTAATATTGGTCCATCCTTACCTTGCAGATTCCTCTGGGTGTCATTTTAGCTATTCCCCCATTCAACTATCCTGTAAATCTTGCTGTGTCTAAGATTGGTCCTGCCCTTATTGCTGGGAATTCGATTGTGTTGAAGCCGCCAACTCAGGTAATATTCTTTGCTTATAAAGAATTTTGTTGCACAGATGAAATTTTTATATTAACAGCATATACAGAAATTACAAAAACAAACATCTGTCATTTCTTCCTTCAGATGACTTGATAGCAGTCCTAGATTTTCCATCCTCTATTTAACTTTTCTTTAAATAAAGCTAACCGAAAGTTTGCCTCTTAACCAAGCATTGGTAGTCTATTCAAAATGGGAGAACTTACCTTGAAAAAACATATTTGAAAATGTTGGTATTCTATTCAAAATGGGGAGAATAGATCTTCCTGGTAACTAATACGCTACCTACATTACTGAAAGAATCTCAGATCATCCACTTTCTCTGTCTCGTGCTGAACATTAGGTGCCCCACCTTGACTGACTTTTGTCCTCTTGTCATTTCCCACTTCACATTAGGTGCCCCACCTTGACTGACTTGACTGACTTTTGTCCTCTTGTCATTTCCCACTTCACGCAGAATCAGATCAAGCATGATTTTATGCCAATCCATTTGTTGAGCCCACTCCCAACTGATTTTCCATTTCCCACTTCACGCAGAATCAGATCAAGCATGATTTTATGCCAATCCATTTGTTGAGCCCACTCCCAACTGATTTTCCATGACCTCCTACGACTTAAGGCCACCAATTAACTTGATGGAAAACCACATATTTTCTTCTGCAACTACATTCTCCAAACTCTCTCTACTTGCTTTCCATCCTCCTCCTCACCAATGTAGTCTGCCTTGCTTTAAAGTCCCATCTGTGGCTTTCCTTCCCTCTGCAGTCCTCTCACTGCCCCTAATATCCTTATTAGGGGTGCACTTCTCACCCCTTTGGTTCTGACACCCACACTTGTCTGCCTTTTTTGAGGTGAATTTGAATTTCTTTAAGTCTCTGGCAACATCTCTTTAGTGCTGCGTTCCTTACCTGGATCTCTTGTGATGAATGGTGAATGCAGCCTCCCTTTCCTCTATATAATAAACTCTTTTTGCTGTTCAATGATTCTCTTGCTAGGCTCAGCTCCATCATCAATCAATTGGGCATGTGCCAGCATTATGACCCCATTACATGGGTCTCCCTCATTACATATTATGTTCTATCATATGTTTGATATTTTTAGTACGTGCTTTGCCCAATCATTTCCAAGTTTTTCCTGTTTGCTTGTTTGTCTGGAGCCTCGGTGGCCATTTGTTAATCGTGAATTACTAGAGCCAGCAGAGAGGAAATTTAAGTCACTGTTTTGTATGCTTACGCCAATGTTTTCCACAGATTGCATATTTCTTTGATTGCTTTGCATGCAAAAATAGGGTATATTTGAAGATATGTTTATGGAGTGTCTGGATAATAGCTTCTAGTTTGTCATTCTTGATCCAAATCTTCAGGGTACTGATAGGGGCTTTACGCATTGCTTTCATTTTAAGTAACTATGTCTGCTTATGCCATCCTGAGGAATCCTCACCATGTGGAACACATTGTGAAATTGTTATGCTGTTGATGAAATATTGCTCCTCAGGAGTGGGTTGCATAAGAAATTTTAGAGCCCTTTTCTATGATTTGAATAGCTTAGATAAACCTTTGAACTTGACTAGGTTGCTAGGATTTACTTGATCAGACTGCTGCGTTGAAATAGACTCTTGTATAGCCAATGGACCACTACTGGAAATACAGTACATACAAGCCACCAAGGATTTTTACTTCTTTCTCTGTAGCTACAATTACATGAAGAAAGTTTACTGTTAAATTCTTCTTGCTTTGTATATGTGATATGATTCCATTGTCAATTTACAAGGGAATATATGGTCTATTGACAGGGAGCCGTAGCAGCCTTGCACATGGTACACTGCTTCCATTTGGCTGGATTCCCAAAGGGCCTTATCAGTTGTGTCACAGGAAAGGGATCTGAAATTGGTGATTTTCTCACAATGCATCCGGGTATAGGCTGTATTAGGTAATAGCGACTCACTTGTATGTTTATTAGCGCATTTTTAGAACTTAAACTCTTCACCATCTGCTTGACTATTGTTTTTCATTTTCTCTGCATATTGTAGTTTCACGGGGGGTGACACTGGTATTGCAATTTCCAAAAAGGCTGGCATGATTCCTCTTCAGATGGAATTAGGTGGAAAAGATGCCTGTATTATACTTGAGGACGCTGATCTGGATCTGGCAGCAGCCAATGTTGTCAAGGGAGGCTTTTCTTACAGGTATTTAGTTGTTCAGTCATCTTCTCGCTGACAAGGAATCCCACTTTTTCCCAATTGTGATGACATGAAATCCTGGTTTTTCAGTGGTCAGAGGTGTACTGCGGTCAAAGTAGTCCTTGTGATGGAATCAGTTGCAGATATTATTGTAGAGAAGGTGAATGCCAAAATTGCAAAGATGACTGTTGGCCCACCAGAAGAAAACTGTGAGATCACCCCGGTTGTCACAGAATCCTCTGCAAATTTCATTGAGGGTCTTGTTATGGATTCCAAGCAAAAAGGAGCCAAACTCTGCCAGGTTCGATCTCTTTTTGCACTCGCACTCAAAACGCACTCGTATATCTGTGCCAAAAATACCTTATCCTGGTTATTAAATCGTTTCTATATTCCCTGAAAATAGATATTTCATATGTTGTTGATGACGCCGGTCGTTGGAAAAGCATATTGCCTTTGGAAGAGGTTTTACATGCACAGAATTTTCAACAGTATTATTTTTGTCACTTGAAGCTGATAGTTACTGAATGTCACGCCACAGGAGTACAAGAGAGAGGGTAACCTTATTTGGCCTCTTTTGGTAGACCACGTGAGGCCTGACATGAGACTTGCTTGGGAAGAGCCTTTTGGGCCAGTCTTGCCCGTCATTAGGATCAACTCTGTTGAAGAAGGCATTCATCATTGCAATGCCAGCAATTTTGGACTCCAGGTATCATGTTAACTGCTTCTGAGGTCTCAGGTCAGCAATCTTGGAATTTCTTATATGTATATCATCTTTTCTGTTGTAGATGATAATAACAAAATAATTTATTGCAGGGATGTATATTCACAAAAGACATCAACAAAGCAATCATGATAAGTGATGCCATGGAAACTGGAACAGTTCAAATTAACTCTGCACCTGCCCGCGGACCGGATCATTTTCCTTTCCAGGCATGTTTTCTAATTTTAACACCTGATCTAGATCTGCATCAGCTGATTATTATTGGAGCAATTTCAATAGCAGATAATAGAAAAGGCTAATTGAATTTGTTGTACTTGCAGGGTCTGAGAGACAGTGGCATTGGTTCTCAGGGAATCACAAATAGCATCCTCATGATGACGAAAGTCAAGAGCACTGTGATCAACTTGCCCGCTCCTTCGTTTACAATGGGTTGATCTGAGTTTTTAGATTTATAATGTAAGGTGTCTTAGGATTTTGCTGTATGATGAGTGAGAAAGCTGTTATTTTCCTTGCTTTTTGAGTGTTAGAAAGGAATGGGTCTCCATATGATTTATTAAAACGCTGGTATGGAACAGCGTATAGCCCTGATTAATAATATGCCGTCTTAATTATTATTAATAAATTCTTCTAGTCAAAATCAATTCTATTAGCGATGGAATTTAGAAAAGAATACAAGAATTCTAATGCACAAATTTTCCCCTTCTAAACGAATTTGGAAAACACGTTTTTTTGAACCTGTGAACTTTCTACGCTCCTCACGACTTGGGACATGTTTGTGACTCAATATCGGGGTCCAGAGAATTTATCTTTCAATTGGTGAACAATCTACTTTTTCAATTTGTCAAGGATCTGCTTTTTAATGGTAAACATTTGTCACTCATTCTATTGACAATTTACACAAATGGTAAACATTTGTCACTCATTCTATTGACAATTTACTTTTGCTTCGGCATTAATAAACCAATAGCTCAATTTGTCAAGAGTTTGCTTCATTGACAAATTGGACATGAGCATGTGGTTCAAGTCCAGTCAACAATTTGCTTTTCAATGGTTGTTACTCTTTTACTTGGATTTTATTGGCATCTTTATCAAAGTGGTGTAATGGGAAAAGATGACGGTGCCATGGATACTTTTCTATATGGGAAAGCAAAGTCAGTTTTTGTTTCTAGATCAAAGTCGTGTCTAGATCGTAGTTGCGTGACTTCATCCATCTTTAAGTCATCTCAAGCGAAAGTAAAAGAAACATGCAAATTGTAAACTTACAGCAGAAACTCTCTCAAACACAACATCTAAAGGAACTTCGAGTATGCACATGTATTTAGACAGAAAATCCACTATAACTCTGTTTTACAAGTTAACTTAGCCATACGTAATATCCCTTTATTTTCGAAAATTACATGATACAAATTGCAAATTCGAATATGTGCATGCATAAAATCCATTTCAATTTTCTGTTTTTGAAATAAATTTATAAATAAAATATAATTGATAACTCTTACAATATCTAATCTCAGTGTACAGCCTTGTACATTTCAGTGCAAACATTTATACCTATACAACTATGAAAAGGGAGGAGTTCTGAACATTATTACATCATTGTACATCTCATTGCAAACATGTATATATAAGAATTATGTTTATATAAGAATTATTTAAAGATAAGAGTTATATTTCAATATAATAAGATTAATTATATTTACATAAATACACTTATTTATGTAAATACACTTTGAAGTATATAGACAATATTGTAATTGAACTTTCACTTTCAAGTACTTAGACAACTTTCAAACTAACTTTCAAATATATTTTGAAAAACCTTTCACTTTCAATCTAAACATTATTTAAACACTATTTAATATATCTTTTGTTTGTATGCTAGGTTATGTGAGTATTAGACAACTTTCAAATATATTTTGAAAAACCTTTCACTTTCAATCTAAACATTATTTAAACACTATTTAATATATCTTTTGTTTGTATGCTAGGTTATGTGAGTATTGAGATCACTGATACGGCTAACTTGTGGCTTGAGTACATGTGACTCTGGGGCATCTAAGTTGTCTAAATCACTCAGTGATTGCACTTAGCTTGGGCCACACTAGCGTTTAGCATGGTTGGATTTTTTGCCCACGGAGTTTTGAACCGGTGACCTTTTACGACAAAGTAACTTTAGCACAAACAACTATCACATTTGCTCTACGCCCTGTGGGAAACACTATTTAATATATAAAAAATTAAATAAATGATTATATATTTATTTTTAAGCAAATATTTATGTTTCATGAATAATATTGTAGTTAATCTTTCTCTTTTCTTTTTATATTTGCAAGTAATTTTTGTGTGGGGTATATTGTGTTTCCTTCAACATGGATTACATAATAGTATTGAGAACTCTTAAGTCAGTCTCTTAGTTTCTCACAAGGGAGAATAGACCAATGTAAAAAATGAACTCTCCTTTGAAAGGTATGAGATAATTGAGTGATGAGATGATTAAATTTTAACATATAATATAAGAGTAGTGGACCTAACCTTTTGAAAGTAAACAATAGGAACAAAAACCAATATAGCAAGAACATGACATACAATGAAGCAGAGGAATTAGAGTTGGTGACAACGACTTGGATGGGATCTTTATTCTCTGTGGTTGTGCCCCTTATTGATGGAGGTATTCCAAGATGTTTCTCCATGCGCTCCATCCATTGGTCCAAGACCTTCATATGATGGTGCAGATGCTCAAGAGAATGAAGGATGTTTGCCTGATGCTTGTGTCGGTCTAAGAGAATTACGCTGAAGAGGAACTTCATATGCCAATAAAGGTGAATTGTTTGCATGTATTGTGTCTAATTTTCGGAACCCAATCAACCTACTCAACAAGAACCTCTATGTTGGAGAGGTGGAGCCCTTGTGAGGAGCCTTCTCTCTGGGCACATATTAGCTCTTCCTGGTTGGGCCCTATTGTGATGTCATGATCGTTGAAGGTTGCTTCCTCTAAGTATTGATGCACATGTGCTACCTGTGTAGGCCCTCTCTCTATAGTAAGATGCTCCCTTGTACACTTCACTTGTTGATGAGGCATGAGGGAATAAACAGAGAAATTGAAAGAGGTAATCACTAGAGAGGAGGAGAAAGGAGCAACACAAGCTCTAGGGGCATGCCACATCACAGGAACATGGAGGGGTGAATGTTGCATGCATTGATTAAATCTACGACGATTGTGTCTGGTGTTTGGAACCCAATCAACCAACTTAGCGAGAACCTCCATGTTTGAGAGGTGCAGTCTTTATGAGGAGCCTTCTCCTGTGGCATGTATTAGCTTTTCTTGGATGGGCCCTAGTGTGAGGTCATGATTACTGAAGGTTGCTTGCTCTAAGTGATGATGCACATGTGTGTTACCTATGTGGGTCCTCTCTTGATAATAATATGTTCCCTTGCACACTTTTGCTCGCTGATGAGGCATGGGGGAGTACACAAAGAAACTGAAAGAGGCAATTCCTAGAGAGGAGAAGAAAGGAGCAACACAAGCTATAGGGGGATGCCACATCACAGGATCATGGAGAGGGGTGAACACTAGAAGAATGATTGCCATAGAAAGTTGCCAGCCACCCACCAGAGACAAGGAGGAAGATGACAAGGGACTGACAACAAAATCAAATGAAGAGTCCAACTACGAAGGTCTTGGGGAGAGTGCACCATCGGTGCATAGAGATGAGTTGAGGAGGCAAGGAAGAGAGCGTAGAGGATTCGAGAGGAGGTCGAAGGGTAGATAAATGGGTGGGATGCTAGAGGAGGTCAAGGAGCTAGGAAAAAAAACAAAAGTACTCTTGGGGATTGTTCCTGTGACACAAAGGAAGCCTTTGAAAATGGAAAATCATGAGCTCATGAATATCTGGAAACCTTGACAATTTGAATGAATTCAAAATGGAAAGAAAATTACAGTGGGAAAGAAAGATACATTTGCTTTGCATTCCCATTTTGCTAAAGATTGCACAACTTTTGTGAGATGCAAATGTCTAATTGGAGAAATTGTTGTTTCCCAAACTAGTGCACAAAGGAACCAAGTGAAGGCAGGTTGCAGACAAAGCTGCTACAAGTCTCTATTATCTCGAAAGGAAAATTGCATTCCTTTCCAGGTGCAATGGTGTTGATCATAAAATAGACAGGGAACCTTGAGGCCATGGATAAATGTTGCCCTCGTTGGAGAGCACGAGTGAGCATCCAAATGACAAACTGAAATGCGTGAGACCACCATGGGTTGAATGCATGCTAGACTAAGTGATGGTTGGCATGCTTTAGCTCAGAACAATAAAAACTATCACTGAGGCGTGCTGCCACATCCCTTGATCCTTGGGGCTAGGTGGGATGACCATAGAGGATACAAGGGGGAGGAGCCTATAAAACCATAATTGTCAATGAGGTTAGTTATTTTATTTCCAGATCGTCAAACACAAGTAGGAATAACGATTAGAATATTAGTAATTTGAGTGGGGATATGGTTGAGGAGCACTTCCAGGTGCAGTGCGTGGATACTTCGTGTATCAGGGTGCTATTTTGAACTATGCGGAACATTTTTACAATGAGCTAGGAGTCTCCTTCCACTAGGAGCTTGGTCATTCCTTCCAAGTGAGCTATTTCTAGCTTGAGATGAGGGCCACAATATCAACAACATTGTTACTATTTATTCCAAGTGTTCTAGTGTATATTGGCCTTTGTGGTTACAAATGATATTATTGTATTTCAATGGGATAAGATTTCCTTTAGACGATTGGTCAAAATTCAACTTTAGGAAGGTTGGCCGAGGGGGGAAACAAAAGGTAGAGGGGTGGAGAAGAATGGGGAGGGGAGGGAAACCAACATTAAAGGACTCTTGCTTCACTTCCAGAGGCTTGCCAATCTCGGGGAGACCAAGAGAGGGTGAGAATAGACTCTTTGAGATTACAAATGTAGAAATTCCAAAGGGAGTCAAAGGGAATGGAAGAGCCCTTGAAAATTCTTCTATTGTGTTCCTTCTAGATTGCCCAGTGAAGGAGACGAGGGGGAGAGTCCATAGATGGTTTAAAATCAAGTTTTTGAAAACTTGAGAGTGCCAACTAGCAATATTGTTGAGAATATTAGAGCGGTCTTGATTAGTGCAGATGAGGCTTTCAACTAGCCTAGCCCATAGACCCATCAAGAAGGCACAATTGTTGAATAGATGCTCCCAGTTTTCATGATGTAGCAAGGATAGTAGACATTGTGATGTCCATTGGCAGTGTCTCTTTTGGATATTGTCTCATGTTAAAGGCTTGTTCTACATCAAGATCCATAGATAAAAGGACACTGTAGGTCATGAATTCTGCTTCCAGATCTTGAACTAGATTTCTTTTGTTGGTAGTGATTGGTTTCCCGCTTCTAGGGGCTATGCTTCACCCATAGAGAAGATACCTTTCGATGTGTAAACCTAATGGAGTTTGTCTGATTAAGGCGAGAAGGGGATGCACCTTTTCTGAAGGTTATTACATAAGTCTTTCCATGAATTAAATTAGAATCTGGTTTGGGTTGCCTTGCCTTTGGTGGGAGCCATGGCGCCACCGCACACTAGAGTCAGACTGTATCCAATAATTAGAAAGTTTGGCCTGACCTTGAGCTATCATTTGTATTCTTAGCATATCGAGATGTTGTTGGTCACCTAGCTTGGGTAGTTGTTGCAACGAGTCATTCCAAAATAGTGTAGTTTGGTTGCCTTTGACTTCCTAGAAGTAATGTTGTTGGATCACATGCATACCTTGTTTTGCTAGAGATCATATAGATGAACCTGTCGCTGTGATATGTATTCGAATAAGGTGTTGTAGAGGCGTTCGAGGGGCATACTTGCGGTGCCAAATGATTTTCCATAAGTTTGAACCTCCCTAGAGCCACCACCATCAAATTTTGGCTCCCATTACTGTTGTCATGATATGGGAGTCTCGCATCCCAAGTCCTCCTTTTAGCTTTAGTCGAAAAAACTTTACCCATGCCGCTAATGACCATTTTTTTCCAAGCAAGTACCCTTCTAGAGGAATGTTCTCTGGATTCGGTGGAGTTCCTATAAGATCGATGCTAGGGCCATTGTTGCTTAACATAAATAAATAGGTAGTGCTTGTAGAACAACTTTTAGGAGGAAAAGTCTACCTGCTATGTTGAGAGACCAAAATGCCAATCTTGCCAATTTGTTATTGAGTTTGGATATTAATTCCTCCCATATACTTCATTTGAGAGAGCTTGCAGCCAAAGGTGCTCCTAGATATTTTGAAGGGAGTTTGCAAATTTGGAAGCCCAAAATCCGAGCGACATGTCTTTGGACAACCATGGGGGTGTTGAAGAAGTATACTTGAGAGTTGGTCTTATTTATATTCCTACCTAAGGCTAGAGAAAACTAATCCAGGATATTTTTGAATTATCCGCTTCATGAATTGTTGGGGTCCCTGTGCCCATCATATTATCTACAAACCCAAATATCATACCCACACTACAAAAGACCTAGAAACTTCTTCTCTATAGCTACAACTTTGAGGGAATGACCCAACCCTTTCACTATTATAATGAAGAGGAATGGCAATAGCGGGTTCCCTTGTCGAATCCCATGGGATGATGTGAAAGGCGCAAAGGGTGATCCATTAACAAGAATAAAGAAAAAGGTTGATGGGAGGCCATTGATGATCCATTCCACCAATTCATTAGAGAAATCCAAAGCTCTAAGGATGTTTCCTAAAAACTACCAATTCAACTTATCAAATGCTTTAGAAAGATCAAGCTTTAACATCATACCAAGCTTCTGTGTAATTTTCATATAATGTATGGCTTCATGGGCTACCATAATTCCATCCAGGATTTGACGACCTTCAACAAAAGTCTGTTTGTTCCGGAGAGATGAGATTTGGGAGGAACAATTTGAAACAATGTAACCTTTGAAACGGGTGAAACAATGTAACCTTTGAAACGGGAACTATACACTCAAAACGAAAACTCTGGCCAAAAAAACATCAAAAACAGTGTTAAAAACGAAAAGTGTGTATACTAGAACGATGGTTTTTTCTTTAGGGACAATTTTGAACATATTTTAAACATGGCAGTGAAAACAAAATTTTCGTGCAAAATATAGCTTAAAAACGAAAAAGTGATTATACTAGAACGATGATTTTTTTTTTAGGGTCAATCTTCAAAATTTAAAAAAAATGCTAGTAAAATGATCCAACAACATAAAAATGACTCATAACTTCTCATTTAACACCATATGGAAATAAAAAATTTTATTTCAAGATACGATGCATACATCAGTTAGATAAACTGTCTTAAACAATTATTCAAAATCACTCATATTTTCTTGCACACCATCAGAATTCACATCTTCAGATGAGTGATTGGATGCTGACGAAGATGTCCCATATTCTTCTTTTTCATCAACTAGTGCCCCATCTGAATCCACATGCATGCCCATCATTTCAGGTTTCAAAATTCTTTTAGATCTATGACTGGTTTCAGCAGAATCCCATCTCAACACTGTTCTTTCTGGTAACAACCTTTTCAGAATCTCTATCGTCTTGAAGCGAAGAGTTCTCCTCTTTGTTAAATTGACGTCATAAACAAGTATGTCAACATCCTCCAATTTCAATATTTCTGTGCGGCGACGATTTATATTCGTCCCCTTTCTTTTTCTCTTTTCGCCATTTTTTTTGTCAACTACCATCTCTGGCTTATACACACCATTGAATGGGTGTGTATTTGTGGCATACTAATGTACTTCAACACTTGTAACATCCTCATTTTTTGTAAACACCTTTATAACTTTAGCAACCCAGAATGGATAGCCATTGAGATCTCCATTTGCTAGCATTGCGATCATGCAACCCTCCTTAATATCCTGTACTGAACCCCTATAAAGGTCTTCCATGGCTTCACGTTGTGCACGAGATCTTCTGGAACCAATATACATCTCTCTTTCCTCTATCTGTGAATAATTAATGATACCTTGAGATTGTTTCTGTTCAACAATGTTTATTTCATCATGTGCATTCGTCACATTTTGTGGCCAAATAAATGGATTTTTCAAAGGTATATCTTCATTTGTTCTTGTTGAAATGATATCACTTTGATTATTGAAAAATGACTCCCACCAAACTGAATTAGCAATGTCAAAGTACTCATGTATATCTAATACATTTTTTAATTTCTTCTAGGCAATCAGAATAATTTATATCTCTGTTTTGTTTGCGTGCATTATGAACTTCATCAATTGATTGTAATAACAATATTTTTGATGCAAATATTGGATGATTTGGAATGAATTTCAAAAATTGCAAACCTGATGACGGTGCCCATTCTGTAATAGTTGAATACTTCTTGCCCCATATTAGTGTTTTTCCATCAATTTTTTTGATACGAAATTGATGTTGGAAGCTAATGTCATTAAGTTTTTCAATGCATTTCCCTTCACCATATGATCCCATAATAAACCTTCGCATGTCAATAGTTTCTTCCAACACATCAAAAGTAGGCTCTGGCATGTATGATTTCTTAATACATTCAATTAATGATGGCAAGCTCCCAACGTCTTTCTTCCTCAATGTGATTGAAAAACGATTGAACATCTGATCAATATGGTCATGAGTGTGCCCAACAAGAAGGAAATCAACCTTTACCTTCTGAAAAATTCTCAATTCAACAAGCATGTTTAGATATCAAAAACCAACTTGATTTTTGTTTTCACGGCAAGTGTTGTCCAATTGTAGATACAAAACTTCAGGAAGATTACCGGACCAATGAGAAAGCACGTCATGAATTATGGTTATGGTCAGATTTGCATCATTATGAATATTTGGAGTTGTGAAGTACACCTTTGGCAACATTTTCTCATTGAAGACCATACAACAGACCAAGTGATACTGAATAAAATTTTCCTCTTGTAAATTTTTGGGTGTGTGAACAAAATGTGATAAAAGTGTTTTCTTCTGGTCCATACCATCAATTATCAAACCCAAATATTATTCGGATTATCATAACACTTCTTTCGATGCTTGTACAACTTTTTCCGTTCATTTGTTTGTTGTTCACGATACTCTTGAAGTTCTTTGAAAATTGAATCTACACAACATAAAAGAAAGCCATTAAGAAATATGTTTTCATACTTGATGAATATACAATTTTAAAAGTTAAAGTTATGAATGCCTACCTCTTTCTGACCCTTCACATTTGTCCCTTTTTGATTTAAGAGAAGCACATGTACTGCAAATTCCCATCCTTGTCTTCTTAGGAATACGGACATTGTTGAATTCTTTCTTCCATATCTTCACAAAATATTGATATGTAATAAACCGGCCATGTCCCTTAGCGCCTTCTGCATATTCTTTGTATAAGTTGTAGATTTCGCGTCTCGAAAAATTATCTGGAATATGTATTGTCTCTCTATTTGGCATACACTCTCCATGCTTTGAAAAGAAATATTTCATCCATGACATTGTAGTGTTTGATAATGGCCCAAACTGTCTTTTATGATGTACTTCAGAATAAAATGTGGGATCATTTTCCAAATTTTCTTGAATTCTCGAGAGACGAAAATTCCCAATCGAATGAAACATTTTGAAAGCTTTTCTACAGATAAATAAAGTCTTAATATGATAATCATAACCTGACAATGTAGATTGGATGCACCCAACTAAATATGAATTTTGCATGCTTTTATTTATTGACAAATATCTCTTCCTTTTCTCAAATGCAAATTTGAAATCCATATGTTTCAAGCAATCTTTTTGGCAACATTCACTTGAAATTAGTGCGTTGATAGAACTTCTTCTCGTTAGATAGTCTGCTCTACCCCTTGTATAACTAGAACATCTTGCATTGATACGAAAAGGTCTGCTCCTACTCCTTGATACAATATTTCCTGGCAACATCTCCATCATTAGACCATCATTTGTATAAGGATTTTCATCATCATTAAGAGGAATGTTATCCACACTATGATCAACTTTGATTTTCAAATACTGACTTGAGGATATTCTTCATCTTCCCCTTCTTCAGTGCTACTGTCATAGTCCATAGAATTCAGACTCAATGGAAAATTTGACTCTATGTTTATTGGATATTCTTTCTCATATGCATTTTCAGTGCTGCTCTCACAGTCCATAGAATTAGGACTAAGTGTATCATCCTGTCCTTCATCACTGCTACCTTTATACTCATTAGAATTGGACTAAGTGCATCATCCTGTCCTTCATCACTGCTGCTCTCATAGTCCTTAGAATCAAAACTAAGAGGACATTGTGACACTCCATTCTTTTGAAATTCATCATCGCGCTCTTCATTGCTGTTGCTCTCATAGTCCTCAGAATTAGGACTAAGTGGACATTGTGACACTCCATTCTTTTGAAATTCATCATCCCGCTCTTCATCACTGCTGCTGTCATAGTCCTTAGAATTAGAACTAACTGGACACCATGGCACCTGATACTTTTGAAATTCATCATCCCACTCTTCATCAAAGCTGCTCTCATAGTTCTTAGAATTAGGACTAACTGGACACCGTGACACTCCATACTTTTGAAATTCATCATCATGCACTTCATCGCTGCTGCTCTCATAGTCCTTAAAATTAGGACTAAGTGGACACTTTGACACTTCATTCTTTTCAAATTCATTATCGCACTATTCATCGCAACTGCTGCTCTCATAGTCCTTAGAATTAGGACTAAGTGGACACTGTGACAATCCATTCTTTTGAAGTTCATCATCATGCTCTTCAACACTGTTGCTCTCATAGTCCTTAGAATTAGGACTAAATGGACATCGTGACACTCCATTATTTTGAACTTCACCATCCTGCTCTTCATCTCTGCTGCTTTCATAGTCCATAGAATTAGGACTAAGTGGACACCGTGAGACTCCATTCCTCTGAAATTTCTCATCAATCTCATCATCGCTATTGCTTTCACAGTCCTTCGAATTTGGATTAAGTGGAATCTGTGACGCTTTATTTATTTGAAATTCTCCATCCCCTCTTTCATCAATTCTGTTCTCATAGTCCTTAGGATCAAGACTAAGTGGAAGAATTGACTTTCTATTCATAGTGGAAGAATTCCTGCTATATTCATCTATATGAATAGAGTTGTTACGCGATGAATATGTTGATGCTGTATAAATCGAAACTTCACTATCAGGACAATCCATCTTTTTCAAATAGAAGATGTTGAATGATACAAATGGAGAGTCTCCTAAAGATATTATATAGCTTAGAGAATGAAATTTTCCCTCCAAAATTCCCCGCCCCCTCAAAAAAAATCGCGAAAATATTTCTCTCCAAAAATTTTCCTCCCAAAAAATTTTGCAAAAATATTTCCCTCCTAAAAGTTTGTGAGATTTATTTCACTTTATTATTTTATTATGCAATTTAATGAAAAATGTAAACTAATTTTTTTTATGAAATAAATCATTAAAGTTAAAATTGTAAACTACAACTTCTATCTAAATTATTTTAATAGTCAAAGTATATAATATTTACTAAACAATTGAATGTTTTTTTTTTAATTTTTATAATACATCCTGAAACAAATTAATCCCACATTCACCCCATTGTAAAACAATTTCATACTGTTTGCTTTATCATATTTTCATTCATCGCCATAAAAAAAATTAACATGTTAAAATTTACTAAAATTAACTGATCCTGCATTCACCGTTTGGTAGAACATCTCCGTAATTTCAACTATATATTCCATTATCACTATTACTCACGTTACATCAAGGTTTTCTGAGGTTCGTTGAAAGACTTGGAGCAAATTTGTGGAGTAGTTATATTGGGATCAACAACATATTCAATGAAGAATTCTCGTAATTGAAAGGTCAGTGGAATTTTTTTCTTTGAAAATTTTCATATTAAATTAGTTTAACGAAGTAGATTTTTTTTTCTAAACTTAATATTTTTGTCAACCAAATTAGCAAATATTTTAGCCATGAGCATGGTGGGCCCAGGGCAACCCCAACCTGCAATCGGTCAGCCACCAGTTTTTTTTCTAAACTTAAAATCTTTTGTCAACCAAATTAACAAATATTTCCACTGTGAGCATGGTGGGCCCAGGGCAACCCCATCTTGCAATCGGTCGACCACCCACTCCCTCTGCACACCCTTCTGGCCCCCTCCCTAAACTCAGCCACCCCTTCCCCCTCACCTGTCAACTCCCCTCTCACCCGTCAACCTCTATCCCACCCCACCTCCCTACCC
>APFE030396500.1:4932-37466 GCA_000404065.3 Pinus taeda | reverse complement strand
TGGGGCTGGATGGTCGTCTGATTGCAGGGTGGGGTGGCATGGGTCGGTTGAGGGGGAAGAGGGGCAGGGGGGCGTGTGGGGTAAGGGGTGGGGAAATCGCCCGCCACTCTGCGGATGGACGGGGTGGTGTCAGTGGGCTTCTGCCATTTCTTAATGTTAATATTTTTCTAATTTTAATTCTGTGATTATATAAATTAAAAATTTAGGATATATTTTTGTTGTGGATTTAATTTAATATGTTTTCGTTATTTCTAATTTATGTGTTTTTATTTTTCAGGAAAATGGCATCAAAGAAGATTTCTGTGAATATGTCTGGACCAAAGACACTTAAAGGTGCATATTCAAAAATCATTGGTGAATGAACTCCACCTGAGCTCATGGCTACAAATATTTCAAGTGCCTCAAATGATAAAAAGACGATTTCAGACTGGAAGAATTCAAAAGAGGTGAAATTCCCATAAAAAATCTGGTATGTGAAAGAAAGAGAAAGCCAAAATGTGAACATATATCTATATATTGATATACCGAATGAAAATGGAATTTTTGAGCTGATGAGAAGAGTCATAAATATGTGTTCGGTATCGGAAACTGAAATTGTTTACATACTTACAAAAGCTCCCAAGTCACATGAAAGGATTAAATATCGACTAGCATATTCATTGTATGACATGAGAGAGGTATCTACAAAGTTGTGTAAACAAATCATAAATGAGATGAAACAAAACATTGTAAGTATTGTTATTTATATTTGTATTTTTCTTTCTTGAAAGTGTCTCGCTATATTTTTTTAATTTTGTTTTTATTGACATATGATATTTTGTTTGGCAGAATTTTGTTGAAAGTTGTTCAATTAGGTTGGGAGGAATTCATTTCATAGAGCATTATATCATGAAAGTTGTCAGCAGTTTTTACTTAGTGTCAGAAGAAGATATGGAAAACAAGTAAAATGTAGTAATTGATGATGCTACAAAACTACATCCAAAGGATAAAAAAAAATGCCTCTAGTGGATATGTCTAGCAAGGGTAAACAAGTTACTTTTGAGGGCGATGAAGTTGAAACTGACAGTGAAGCATATGTTGCCGTTACTGAAGATGACATTGGAACTGAGAAGAGCCGTATAAGACTAAAAGTAACAATGCCCAAAAATAAATCTGTTGAGAATGTTATGACGAAGAAAAGTAAAATTGAAGATTTTTAAGTTGTCATTACTAGTAGTCAAGAACCTAGTGAAACTTCAAAAGTAAGAAGAGAAATCATTATACCAGGAGCTGATTTAGAGGATGACATTATCAAAACAAAACAAAATGCCATTCGACAAAATTTGACAAAGAAAAATTTAATTGATGGTGGTCGTACATTTCAGTTTAATGTCAGACAAACCTATAGGGCAACTGAAGGACAATGTCAATATCAAGTCAGAAAGCCACACCATCTGCATGTTCATAACTTGAAGACATTGATGAGGTATAATCCATATGCTCATGTGGTTAATTATGTGCTTCTTGTTGATCCAATTCAAGTTCCCAACAAAGAAACATTTGATAGGTCAAAATCTTTTGAATAAAATCATTATGTGCTTGGGGGGAACCATTTTGAAGAAGCTCAAAGACAATTGATGGAGGAATATCCCAATAACCCACGTTTTGAAACAATGAAATGTATCATTTACGCTGGTTTATCATATACAAAAGAAAAGTTAGTGGCATGGGATCATAATTCAGATAATGAATATAGGATGTATATGACTTTCATCCAAAGGGTTAGATTTATTCATAGTGAATTTCAAGAAAAATGTATTGGGGATAGGATAAATGTTACTGCAGATTTCCGAAGGGAATGTTGTATCGAAATAGGCTATCAAATTGAAGAGAAACCCAATTCAAAAGGTGGAAAACACAACCTTCCTAGTGATATATTCAGAGGTGTTGATAACATTTTCCAATTGGCATTTAGAACTGGAGATGTTTGGAACTTGATTGATGAGATTTTTAGCATGTGGGAAAACATTGGCATTAAAACCCAACAGGTCAAAAAGTCTAAGCCATTGATATGTGGCAGCAGTAAATCAGGTCCTGACTTGAAGCACCTTCTAGAAGATATGGCTATCACACCTTGGAGAGCAATGCAAGGAGTGAAAGATGAAAAAATTGTCAAAATAATATTACCTCATGTGAAGTCAGGGGAATTATCATTGGAGGAAATGTCTGAGGAATTTCAAAAGTAAGTTTGTTGAATTATTTTTATTTATTCTAGATTATAATTTTATTTTAAATAAAACAGTTGTCCTTGGTAGTATTTGTTATACATATATCATATATTGACTTTTTGTTACTTTATCTATGCAGTCACAAAGTTTACATGAAAATTCAAGAACAAATGGTTAGATTGTTGAATGAAGATAGTTGGGATGATGTCGTACGCAACTATCAAGATTCAAGTTCTACATCAACATTAAAAGCTTCTTATCTTGCATTTAAAAATGTATCTTGATTTACACATTCATTTTTATTCATCTGTGTACTATTTTTAGTTTATAACTTACACATATATTTATTTATTTTATAAAAGATGAAGAAGGATGATAATGGAGCGCCAACTAGCATCAGAACTTTTATTGAAAAAATAAAGACCAAAAGACTGAGGAAGCAACGTGTTAAGAATGTTGAACTTGATTCAACTCTTACTCATTTCATTTGGAATGGGCTAGACACTGTTCAATATCAAGTAATACAAGGCGACTGTGAAGACATTGCTAAACTCATACGTAAAAGGGAGTATGCCCTAGTTATTGTAGATATTCCCCATGGTTTCAATATTCCAAGTATTGACTATGATAGTGACCCTTATACTTATCAAGCTCTTAGTAAAGTGGTTGTGGGATTTGTAGAAGTCACATCATCACCATTATGGAGATTTATGACATTTCATTCAGAAACACAATTGGCAATGATATTGTCAAGCTTCAAAGGGAAACAAATTCAAGGATGCAACTTACATGGTAAGACATTTAAAATGTATATTTGATTAATGTTGAAAAATTCATTTATGTACAAGTTGATTGAATTTTTACTATTTCATGTTACAGGGAAAAGTCAAATCTTCTTAACTGTGACGATCAAGTATTTATAAATGATTGTGAGTTCATTCATATTGATAGTTGGGCAAAAAATGATAGCTATATGTCTATGATTTTTAATCGGGTGGACGGAAAGAGTCATAGCCAAATACTGAGTTATGATGCTATTGTGAGAAAACTAACATATGAAGACAAATAAGCAAAAGGAGAGATAGTTAACATTTATAAAAAACCACAATTATTGACTAACTATCTTATAGACATATGTTCAAATGAAGGAGATTGGGTTCTAGATTTATTTTCTGGCTTAGGTAAGTTTTATTATATAGAATTGAATTTCAATATGTTATTTTTTTAATTAATACGTCATTGTACTAATTTACTTCATATTTCTTTTGTGCTTGATAATTAGGTACAACACTAGCATGCTGCCTTCAAAAAGGAAGAAATTGCATTGCAATTGAAAAATATCCATTACAATGCAATTTCATTAAGCAAATAATTAATGCTCTACAATTTCTTCCAGATGCAATGCAAGAAATTGGGTTGAAGAAAGGGGACTTTAGTGAATCATGTGTGGCAAAAAAGGTAAAGGAACCTCAACCACCATTACATGGGATGTTTGGAAAGACATACATTGGGAGATTCGCAG
Organism: Pinus taeda; assembly: GCA_000404065.3. Taxonomy (NCBI): domain Eukaryota; kingdom Viridiplantae; phylum Streptophyta; class Pinopsida; order Pinales; family Pinaceae; genus Pinus; species Pinus taeda. The sequence continues at coordinate 33,737 of APFE030396500.1, read as the reverse complement.
ACATGAAAGATCCATTAGAAGACGAAAATGAGCAAAAGTAGGTAGAAAATATTGAAGAAGAAAACAATGATGAAAATCTAAAGGACAAAGAGTTTGGATTATGTGACATTATTGATTAAATTTAAGTTATGCTTGGAAACCAAGCTCATTTTTTGTAGCTATTAAGTAGTTATACTTGCAATGTTTGGACTTTGACATTTTATGAGAAGAATATACACTCAATTAAGGTTGTTATGTGTTCAATATTTGTAATATGTGATTTTCAGATTAATTTTTAAGTTAACCATTATTTTTTGAAAAAAAAAGTTATTATTATTATTTTTTTTACATGAAATTCATTAAAAAAAACTATTATTTAATTATTTTTTAGTTAAAATTTTCATAAAAAAATTGTGATTTTTGCATGTCAATTATAGCAAAAAATTATCAAAACGTGTAGTTTTTTAACTATATTTATGTTAAAAATCGTTGTTTTTATGTCCATTGTTAAAAAATATTGTTTTTTTGAAACAATTATTTCTTGTGGATTGAAAAATTTAATAACAATGTATAAATATGTAGAATATCGAAAATTCAAAATATCGACTTTCTTCTTTAAATATGTGAAACAATAAAAACCTCGGTACAAAAAAAATAAAATTAAAATAAAAACAAGAAATATGAAGAAAAAGACCACTTCAAAAATTATTAAGTTTACAAAATAATTATTTACATTTCATACATTAGAAAATTAAAAAGGTTAAAAAAAAACCTTTTAAAAATTTAAGGGCCTGGTGCAGAATTACCACGTTTTTAAATCAGCATAAAAAACACTACCAATATAAAACACAATGTACATAAAAGAATTTTTAGTGCCAAAAACTAAGCTTTAAAAAACACATGTGTGTTTTGCATAACCCCTTTTTGAAATCAGGTCACTTTTTTGCTATCTCTACAAAACGGGTAAAAGTATGGGTTCCCGTTTCAAAGTTGACATTGTTTTGAGCTTTTTTGCTATAACTTTAGTGTTGATTTTGTAAACAACATTGCACAAAGCTATTGGTCTATAACCATTCGGTCAAATACCTTGTATTTCTTGGGCACCGATGTTAGAAATGTAGCATCAAAGGATTTGAGAATGGATCGAGATAGTTGTGATTCCTCCACCACTTTCCAGACATTATTCACAATGGTTAGCCAACATGCATGAAAGAATTCAATGGTGAATCCATCTGGTCCAAGTGCTTTATTGCTAGGCATAACTTTTATTGTAGCTTCAACTTCGTCCAAGGAGATGACTCTGAGTAGAACTTCATTATTATTTGGAGTGGTCATCGTAGGTATGTTCTTGAGTATGCACAAAATCGCCCTTTATCGATCAATTGAAGGCTTAGAGAGAAGGTTTTGGAAGAAGTGATTGAGTTCCAAGGAGATCCACTGGTAGGTTTGCAAATTTTCACATGCAATATTTTTAATGGTAGAGATATGATTATGATGGTGATGCTAAAACATTGAGTTGTGGAAAAAGGAAATATTATTTTCCCCTTGTTTGAGCCATCAAATTTTGGATTCTTATTGGCATAGGATTTCTTCTTGCCTCCTCTATTCATCCAACTCATTGAGTGTAGATGCCTCTTCCTTGATTAATGTCTACGATTTTCCCAAAAGAATTGCTTCCTTTTGGATCGCTTCCAATTTTCGCTCTAGTTTGTGCTTTTATTCTAAGATGTTTCCAATTTTATCTTTATTCCAACCTTTGTGTCTTTATTTGATATGTTTGGGCTTTTGGTGGAGTGTAAACATTGTTGAGTCTTTTGTAATAACTGGTTGACCCCACCATTGTTGTATATTTGCTTGGAAATTGGATGGTGTAACCAAAACTTTTCAAAATGAAAGGGCCTGTTGTGAGGTTGGGATTTTAGATCTATGTTCAAGTAAATGGGTAAATGGTTTGATCAATGACTAAGGAGGATGGAGATTTCCAAAAAGAGACCCCACCTTATTATGTCTTCTAAGATTAAGAAGTAGTCTAGTTTTGAGGCCACGTATTGAGCTTCTCCTCGCTTGTATTCCAAGTGAATGTACCATTTTTTATTTCAATGTCAACAAGATGATAGATTGCAATTGTTTCCTAGTGTTGACAGTGCTAGATATTCCGACAACAGTAATGGGGTCTCCTTGATATGAAGTCTCAATCAAGCCTCACACTATTTGGGATAGGAGCCTTATTCAGAATATCAACTCGATCGCCATTTTGTATGTGTTTTACTCATTGATATCGATTGCAAAGAGATAAGTGCGAGACCAAGTGTAATATACCAAAAGAATGAGGATGAGATCATCTCTCCATTGACAGGTTGCGAAACATGATATAATAACACAACAAGAACATAATGAGTAAGAGCATGCCTCGAGGAAGAATCATATAATTGAGACTAACTAAGAAATATACAACATGGAAGTGTGAGGAATCAATTGCGAATTAGTTCACAATAAACTACCAACATCTACATGGAATGAAGGGAAGAGATTTAAAGAAAATATACAAGTTGTAGGGCAACGAATTAGTTCCTTAACATGTAACCAGTGTATAAACACACATGCATACATGACTGGAATACTAGATAGCTAATATAACCAATAGAGGAATGCACCATAATCAAATGCATGAAGCAAACAACTTATCGTTAACATTGTTGTACATTCAAATACATGTACCATGAGCTCATAAAAACCCAATAGTGGCATGAAAGCAGTTCATATCATCTTTGAAACATAACACTAGTCTCACAATCCCTCCTATAAGCTACCAAGAGAAAATGTTTTTAGCACCCTAAGAATGAAATAACAATGTAATTACTAGCCTAGCTTAAGTGCCAAAAGTACCCTTGAATGAGGCATGATGATGCATTTATAGAAGTTGGGAAGTGAATTTTCGCCTTCCCCATGCCTTTTCATATTCCTCACACCTCTTCAACCTCTTGATAACTCCTCATATTCTCTAGGACCTTTGATGTTCTCTTTGACATTTTCATGATTTTAGTATTTGTCGTTTGTGACAAAAATAACATATTTACAATATGGTAAGAGGAAATTCAACGAGATTTCTTGTAGAAAGACGATGGAACTTAAGAAACTTGGTAATGCCTTCATCACACCCTAAGATAATCTTGGTGCTAGTTGAATCATCTAATAGTTGTCATTGATGTGGATCACGCACCATGCAACATTTAGACTTGAAATATCAACTTCATCTTGATAACAAGATTGATTGTTTAGTGACATTAGCTAGTTTCTTCTTTATAATTTGGGTTTAGTGGTTGAAATTTCTTCAGTAATTTCCATTTGTCGTGTCATCATTCATGCTTTAAACCCCTTCTTCTTTGTAACACCCTCATCCCACATCTACCCAAGTAATTGACCAACCAAGGTAAATATGCGATGAGAGACCACTATAATGGGATTCAACCTCCTAGGTGAACTTAAAGAAGTGGAATTGATAGAAACACACCATGCAGACCTTCCACATCAGCAACAAAACTCCTAGGAGCCATCCCAACCACTCAAGTAACCAACCCCTGGGTTCCACTGAGTTTTTAGACCATTAAACCCTCGGATGCTTCCTTAATATGGACAAGGGTGTGTCTGGGAGGCTCCAAATGCTCCCAAAGCATGGGTATGCGTGTGTCTGGGGAATTTGCTCCTCAGATGTGTGCCTGCGACTCTGAGATTTGTGCCACTTTTTTAGGCCCAAAGCCCAGGTCACTGTCCAAAACTCAATGACACTTTCAAAACTGAAAGATAACAAAAAAATAGTGATACAAATGCAATTACTTGAACAAGGACATGACTAGACCCCTGTTAGCCATGACAGGTATTTCATCAAACAAGTCCGAAATATGTAATCTACAGGTTTAAACAATATATCTGAGCATAAGGGTCTCATATTTATCTGAGAATTTCTAAGAAGCATTGTTCCCTGATATCATTCGTTGCATTATCATATCTTAGGTCATAGATACATTTCTTATTCATTTACAAATCAAAACATCAGGAGAGCCATACATCATCACTGTCATAATGCATGCTTATAACCAACATACTAACAATAGAAATATCAAGGATACATCAGCCATAGAATCCACATATAAACCAATATATTTACACATAAGATGTCAAGGAAAGAACCTATTATTAATGAATGCAAAAGCTAACCTGGGATGGAACTACCACATTCCACTTGACCATAGATTGGCTGAGCTAAATCTCTCTTTATCCAGTCACCCCCGTGCCATATTCCAAGCATGAATGCAAGACTCAAACCAAAAGAACCAACTAGAGAATCTTGAGGCTAAACCACCTCACCCTCATCAATAGAAACCAAACTTTACAACAATCGACACTGGATCACTAGACCAACACAATAAACATGTAATAACAGGGTTTACCATGACCTTCACCAGATCACTAGGCCAACACAATAAACATATAATAACAGGATTTACCATGACCTCCATTAGATCATTAGGCCAAAACAAGCATGGATGCCACCATATTTTTCCACCTACACCGTAAGGAATAATCCTATCTCCTAGTCTCTCAGGATTTACCACAATCCATAGTCAGATCCATGGATCATTAGGCCCTAAACTGAGACTCCACCCTCTAGGATTTACCATATATCCTGCCATTCACTAGAAAATATTCCTAGGCCTAATAAAGGGCAACCACCTCTAGGCTTTACCATATATCCTACCATTAACCAGTCGAGGATTCCTAGGCCCATCGAGGCACACAATACATGGCTTTATTACAACCCACAATTTGGTTTAGGGGGCACTGGGCCAGTGGCTTTATCACAATCCATATTCTAGTTCAGGGATCACTAGGCCATGTTTTCTTTCTTTCGGACATCCACCTCACTCAAATTCAAATTGATCTAGCAATGCATCTCAACCAAAACATGAGAACCCCATCACACCATAGCTATCCAGAAATGGCAAGGCTAAGCTGAAAATATTGTCACACCAAGCAAAACACATGCCATAATAGCAAAGAATCACATGCAATACCATGCATGCCAAATCTAGCAAGGAAAACACATGCAAATCGATACCTGCAAAGAATCTTGCTGTTGTTGCTTGATCTTTCTCTTCCTTTCTAGCTTCTTCATTCCTCGTGCCTTTTTTCCTTTCTTGATCAAATGCCAAAGTGATCCAAGAAAACTCTAAATGTCCAAGAGTGGGAGAGAAAGAATAATGAGAGCTCCAAAACTGAACTGAAAAAAGGTATCAACTGATCCTCAGAAGCCTTTTTATCAATTAGGCCTCTATTTTTTTCATTTTTCATTATTTCCTTCATTTTCGTCCTCACATGCAACCTGCGATATTTCACCTTAATTTTCTCCTAATTTCCATTATTTTCATAAATAAATGTGCCAAAAATTCCTTTTTGTCTTTCTAAAGCCTTAGCCATTGCCTTTGCCATTGCCAATTTCCTTAGCCATAGTAAACCAAATGAACACTCACACTAGGATGCCTTGCCCAACATTTAGATTGGAATAAGTGTCCCATCAACCATGGTTATTATTTTTGCCTTTATTAAATTTTATTACGTGGAATTTTCACTTGAGATGTTACAGAACCCCCCCGCCCCGGGGGACACTGTCCTCGGTGTTCAACCACACCTATATCTAAGCAAAACCGTTGAAAAACAAGCATACTTCCCATGGAGCTTTATAATATAGCTCGATGCAGTATTTACAATGATCACCTTACTGAAAAACAAACCAACATGACAACATAACAACATGACAACTATAATGACATGACATCCATACCACTTATTAGAAATTTGCATCCACATACATATGTACATATACCAAACATCACCAAAACATGTACCAAAAACATATACCAAAGACATACCAAAAAATCTGCTCAACCAACGAATAAGGAAAGATACATAGCACACCTATGATCTTCCATCTCCCATGTAGCTTCATTGGGCCCAAAGTGCTTCCATTTCACTTTAACTTGCTCGATTGCTCGGTTACGGAGCATGAACACCTTTTTATGCAATATACACTGAGGCTTCGATTGAAATTATCCATCTGGTTCCACCTGCAATACATACCAGTAAATCACATGATCAACATCTTTAACATACTTCTTAAGCAATGACACATGGAAAACATCATACACTTTTATTGTCAGAGGTAGTGCAAGTCGATAGGCTACTGGTTCGATCCTCTCAATAATCCTAAAAGGTCCACAAAAATGGGGTGCTAGCTTGGCACATGATCCAATCCGCATGGAGTTCTTTGGTTTGATGCGCAAGTACACCTATTCCCCAACTTGGAACTCCTTGAACAACGTATTTCGATCTGCATAGCTTTTCTACCTATCTTGTGCTGCTTTCAAATTCTTCTTGATTACGTGCATTTCCCGATCCATGTCTGCCAACATGTCCGGTCCAATCAACACCCTATTAATTGGACCACTCCAACTAATGGGAGTATTACAACTTCGCCCATACAATGCTTCAAATAGACTCATCCTCAAATATCCATGATAGTCATTGTTGTAAGCGAACTCTACCAGTGGAAGATACTCTTCCCTAGGGAAAATTTTAAGGATCAAAATTTATTTTCCGCTTTATAAAACTTGGCGAATCTAACTTGTCCATAATATGAAATATGTAAAATGTTTGGAAATAGTTTTGGAAAAATATTTAAATTTCTAATAATTTTGTGTAGTCTCTATATAAATTTTTGGCGGTTTTTAAGGTAAAATAATTCTATACTATAAAATCTGGGCGAATAATTTTTTTATGAAAAATGGAAATTAGTGAATATTTTTTTTGGAAAAAGCATGGAAAATTAGCCCATTTGCGAATATTAGCCCCTAAAATTTTCCCTGCGAGTCTTCCCACTTTCAATACTGATGCATCACGTACATTTCTCAACATGTCCTCCAATATATTGTTGATCCTCTCAGTCTATCCATATGTCTGCGGATGATAAGTTGTATTGAATGCCAACTCTATGCCCAAACCTGCAAACAACTCCTTCCAAAACCTGGAAGTGAACTTTGCATCTCTGTTTGACACAATCTTCCTCGGAGCTCCATGCAATCTGACCACGTCCATGGTGAAGACCTGTTCTACATCACTAACTGAGAATGTAGACTTCATTGGAATGAAATGCGCTACATTTGTCAACTTCTCCACTATTACTATGATGGAATCATGATGTTTCACTATCCTCAGAAAACCTACGATAAACTCCATGGAAATGACCTCCCATTTCTACTTTGGAATCAGAATCGGTTGTAACAATCCACCTGGATGCTTACACTCTGCCTTCACTTGCGGACAATCCAAATACCTAGACACAAACTCTACTATGTCTCTCTTCAAATTCGGTCAATAATATAATTTCTCCACTATTGTCAGCATCTTCTGATAACTTGGGTGACCTGAATATGGTTTCGCAAGAAACTCCCTCAAGATCACCTTTTTGAGCTCATTACTATTTGACACATATATCCTATCCCTAAATCTAAGCAATCCATCTGCTGTGAGATGATAGTCCACATCTTATGCATCTACATCTGTACTTGTACCTATACTCTGCTGCAACCTGTGCACAATCTCCATATACCTATCATCCTGCTAACCTCCCTACAAGATCATATCTTGTAGATTTGTCCTATAAGAGCTCATAGTTGCTATGTGATTTACGTGTATCCTCCTACTAAGAGCATCTGCCACCCTATTCTCTTTACCTTTGATATACCTGCTATCAAAGTAGAACTCCGTGATTGTGGCCAACCACCGAGCCTGCCTTCCATTCATATTCGGTTTTTCAAATAGATACCTCAAACCACTGTGATCACTCATAAATACAAACCTTTTGCGATAATGCCTCCACATCTTTAATGCATGTATGGTCGTTGTTAACTCAAGATCATGTGTCAGGTAGTTTTTCTCGTGCTCATTCAATTTCTGTGATTCATAGCATACCACCTATCCATCTTGCATAAGGACTCCAATTCCTCTCTTTCAAGCATCTGTACATACTACAATTTTTTTTGTTTGGATCTGCAATCTTTTACAATGGTGCATGTGTCAACAATTGCTTGAGCTGCTCAAAACTAACTACACACTCCTCTATATTCAAACTTCTTACCCTTTCTTTGCAATGATGTGATAGGATAAGTAATCTGCGAGAAGTTCTTGATGAACCTCCTTTAATAACCTACCAATCCCATGAAGGATCTCTCCTCATATACATTCCTAGGAGCTGACCACTCAATGATAGCTCTTATCTTCTCTGGATCCACTTCTATGCCCTCCTCGTCAACAACATGTCCCAAGTAATGTCCCTCAGTCTGAAAGAAACAACACTTCCTGAGCTTAGCATATACTGATGCTCCCTCAACAATCTCAACACTGCTGCTAAATGCTTGACATGCTCTTTTTCATTTTTTGACTATACCAATATATCATCAATGAACACAATAAAAAACTTGTCCAAATACGTATGCAACATACTATTCATCAAGCACATAAAAGTAGTCGGAGCATTAGTCAAACTGAATGGAACTACAACAAACTCATAATGTCTTTACTTGGTCTGAAAAGTGGTCTTGTCGATGTCTCATTCTTTAATGCATACCTGATGATATCCAGATATTAGATCAATCTTCGAGAACAATGATGCTCCCTTCAAATGATCGAACAAGTTATCAATCCTCGGTAACAAATACATGCTCTTGATTGTCACTTTGTTCAACTTCCTATAGTCAATGCATAATATGAGAGTACCATCCTTCTTCTTCACAAACAATACCGGTGCACCCTAAAGAAATACACTTGGCCTAATGTATCTTTTGTCAAGCATCTCCTTCAGCTGCAACTTTAACTCTACAACTCAAGTGTGCTCATCCTATAAGGTTCTTTTGATGTTGGAGCTACCCTTGGCACCAAGTCAATAGAAAATTATACATCCCTGTGAGGTGGAAACTCTGAAATATTTGCAGGAAATACAACCTGAAATTGCTGTAGAACTGGGTACCTGATCAAAACTTCTACATCCTCAACTTCCTTACCTTTGTCACTATAAATGTGAACTACAAATAACACACACCTTTTCTTGCGACTATGCTTGTCCTGCACAACTGTCACCATTCTAACTGATGTTTCTTTCTTTTTTCCTTGTAAGACTCTTGGTTCCCCATTGTCACCCAAGCACTCAATGACTTTTTCATAAAAATCCACCTTGGTCCTATGAAGGCATAGGCAATCCATACCCAAAAGCATGCTATAAGATCCTAATGGCAGTGCATTCAAATGTGCTACTATAGGCATACCATTTAACTCAAATGCACAAGCTCTTACCTAATGGTGAACTCTTTTCTTTGTACTTGTAGCCAACTTCACTAGCCAAGATTATGCATGCACTTCTTTATTCAAACCACACTTATCCACCAAGTCAGGACTAACATAACTAGAATTAGATCCAATATTAATCAAAATAGAAACAACTTTATCACAAATCTTACCGTCCATCTCAAAGATAAATGCCTGATGGTCTGCCTGTCTGCTGTCCAATGTTGCATAGATACGAGGAACGCTTTGACCAACATCCCCAATAGTCTCTGACTCCTCTTCACTATAGATCTGAGCCTACCACCTTGATTATGTGGACAATTTCTCTTAATATGTTCCTTACCGCATGTCCAACAGTCTAATTGTCCCATACCATCACCTCTATGTTGCTTCTGTGATCCATGTCTTTGTATAGCTGCATTTAACTTCTTTTGTGGTGCCACATTTTCTATGATACCTAATGTGCTCTTCCTGTCTGATGGAATACCCACCCAATATACATCTATGAAGCCTTGCAACTTTAATCCCTCTGTTTTCCTGTACCAAATACCATACTAAGTAGTGCCTCTGAGGTATCACAACACATGTTTGGTTGCCTTCCAATAAAGTTTGGTTGGCTTAACCATAGCTTGACTAGGTTGGTTAACTACATAACACATGTTTGGTTGTGTGTTCACCAAATACATACGTGAACCTGCAAGCTGGCTGTAAATAGTGGCCTCCACCTCCTCACCTGAAGTAGCATCCTCTCTCCTCCAACTGCATGCTAGAGTGTCCATGGGCTTGTTACTCTCCATGTGGAACTTCTTCAATATCTCATTGGCATACTTTCCTTGAGAGACAAACAACTCCCTATATCCTTGTCATACTTCCAAACCGAGGAAATAATGCATGAGTCCCATGTTCTTCATCTCGAATTCTCTTGCAATATCCTCTTTGCAGGACTTGATCAACTTCTCATCACCAGTTAAAATTAAATCATCGACATATAATACTATAATCCGTAATTTACCTTCAACTACAATATGGTAAAGGTTTGCATCTGCTTCACCAAAAGGTGAATCCCAACCCGGTGAAATAATTTTTTATCCTGGTGTACCAAGCACAGGGTACTTGTTTCAATCCATACAATGCTCACTTGAGTCTGCACACATGCAACTCTCTATCGAAGTTCTCAAATCCTTCCAGCTAATAAATGTACACCTCCTACTCAATCACTCCATTGAAGAATGTTATCTTCACATCCATATGATGGATCTTCCAACCCACCTGTGCTACAAGTGCCAAAATTGATCTGATATAAGGGTACCTTGATACTGGAGAAAATGTCTCCTTGTAATCAATTCCCTCAACTCGAGAGAACCCCTTGGACACAAATTTGGCCTTGTGTTTCTCGATGCTTCAATATGATTCTTTCTTCACCTTGTAGATTCACCTAGAACCTACCACTAGTTTGTTCTTTGACCTTAAGACATCTTCCCAAACATTGTTTTTGACTATGGAATCATATTCCTCTACCATGGCATCAACTTATACTAGCTTCTGTACTGCTTCCTTAAATGAGGATGATTTTGTCTCAACTAGCTCAATCATCAGAGCCATGTATCCAGTGTACTGATCTAGAGACCTCCTATGCCTGTGATATGATGTGGGTGCTCCCATATTCTCTCTAGCATCATGCAATAATATGTCATCTTCCCAGGTGCTCTTCCTTCCATCTCTAGATGCATCTACATGAGTGGGTGCTTCCACTCTCTTCTCCTCTACTTGTGGCTGCTACACAATATCCTGAGGTTCTTCCTTTGGAGCCAAAAGATCATCATCTACATGCAACTGAAGCTCCCTCTCAAGGGAACATATATGGCCTTCTCTTCATCGAACTTCACATCTCTACGAACAATTGTCATCCTGTGAAATGGAAGGTACACTTGATAATTGTGAGGTGTATCAGTGTACCCCACAAATATTCCCAACTCAACTGTCAGCTCTAACTTTTTCCTTGCATCCTTGGTAAAATGGTAGTAAATTGATGAACCAAAGATCCTGAAGTGTGACACATCTAGTTTCTTCCTTGAAAAATCTTCTTTTGGTGTATTCATCCTGAGAATCTAATGAGGACTCTTGTTATACACATATATTGTTGTGTTACATGCTTCAACCCACAAGTGCAATGGTAGGCCCTGATCATGCAACATAATCTGTGCAACTACCACAATACTTTTGCATGGTGGTCACATACATATGTTGATATGATTCATGAATGTTATGTATATGTTTTAGGGTTTTGCAGTATGGCTTGATGATGCCATTTCATGTGTTCTTCTTTGTTTGTTTTTTTCTGTCAATGATGTCTATATCTTGATCATCTATGTCTGACAATATTGATTGGGTTAAATATGGAATGGTATATTTATTGGTAATAATGTTGTAGTGTGTCTTGATCTGTGATTGGTTCAGTAATATTTGATTGGCTAAGTGATTTGTGATTGGTGCAATTATCTATGTATGGTCCAGTGATTGATGATTCAATATCCAATATTATAATGTTTGTACATAGGTGTAATATAGAGGAAGCAAGTACATATGCGGTTTGATTTAGAGAAGTAGCGTATACATTCTGAAGTATATATGAACAGGGTTTGCAGTGACAACACTTGGTTTCTGTGATGACTAACAATGTATGGTTATGCATTTAAATGATGAAATTTGGTGACTTATTTTTGTTGCAGTCTATCAATGAAGTCTTGATCATGCTGATCTTTGTTTAACTATGTTGATTGGGTCGATTATTCATGATAGGAATATTGGTTAGTAATGATGTTACAATGATCTGTGATTGGTTCAATAATCTATGTATGGTTTAGTGGTTAATACAATGTTACGATGATTCAACAATTTAATGTTCAATTGTTATGAGATCTATGCACAAGTGTCATACAGAGGAAGTACGTTTATACGCAAGTATGCTTCAGAACAATAACATATACATTTTGAAGTAAATATGATCAATTTTTGCAGTGACAACACTTTGTTTCTATGATGGTTAATAATGTATGGCTTGGTATATTTATAAATGGTTGTGCATTGGTATGATCTGGTTATGATTGGTTTGACATGGTTGCAGTGGTTGATTGAGATTCAGTTCAGTGATTGGTTTGCTAATGATACAATGATTCAGTTGATTCTATGATTCAGAATTCAGTTTGATATTGAGCATAATGTTGGGTGTGGGTTTAGTTTGAAAATGTGATGAAAGGTGGCCTACAAATTTTTATGTTTTTAGTTAGGTGGATCCAATATGAAATATTATAAAAAATGGTCCACAATAGGTGTTGAGGGTTGGGGCCTTCAGTGAGGGAGTCAGAGCTTCCTTTCAATAGTAGCTAGTAAATTTGTGTAGGGGATAGGTGCTCCATTCCGGTAAGAGCTGCTAAACGAGATTAGGGGATTGGGGCTCCCTTCCAGTGGGTGTTGGAGAATGAGTGGAGGTTTTAGCCTCCTGTAGGTGGGCTCTTGCATACTTATAATAGTTTTCTCTAGTACAATATTGTAAGGATATTTTCTTTATATAATAAGAAAGAAGACAAATGGCGATAATGGTGGTTTTATCCCACATTGGGTTTCCACCTAAAATCTTGGTGTTCATGTGTGTTGATATGTTTCTTGTGTGTTTATGATCTATCTTCTTTTTACTGCTCATGGTTTATGCTTAATGCAAAATGAAGAATGAAGTAATGATGCACTAATTAAGGATGAAGATTGATGAAATATATGAAAATTCAATTAACTAGACATACATTGTTTACTTTCATTGAAGTTGTGTACATACGTTGGTTTCATGAATGACAATACCGTATAGAAATCAAAATATGAAATGAAATGTTTAAAGTGAATTAAAATATTGATTCACCTCCCCCCCCCCCCAAGTATTTTTCCCAACATAATTGAAATGAATTAAAATTACGTAGTGTTCAGAAACAAAACATCATGAAAATACAAATACATTCTCAGCATAAGTATCTATCTAGGCCAAAATCAGCATCACATATGGTCGAAAAGTGAGGGTTAGCCTCAATGTATAGTATTTACATCCTCCCTGGTAACATACATTGGGCTATACTTATCCCACTAGGCCTCAAGTTGGTTCACCAAGCTACACCTAAGTTGCAAAACTCCACGGTCCAATATATGTAATGGTTCGACCATAATGGTTCCCACATCCAAAACTAAAATTCCCTCCAATCGATTTTGTGAGATTCATCAAAAACATAATGTCATAGAACATATACATGAAAAACATCACAAATTTCATACAAATTGGGTAGTAGTACAAGAAAATAGTAAATAGGTCCAATTTTCTCTTTGATCCTAAAATTTCCTATAAATTGAGGTGACAACTCCATCCCTTTCCCAAATTGATCAATGCTCTTGTTGGATCAGATACAAATAAAAACTTGGTCTCCCACTTCATAACTTTGATTAGCCCTATGTCCATCATCATAACTCTTGTATCTATCTTTTTCTTCCTTTAACCTTTGTCAAATATTCCTTACCTACTCCCCCATTTCTTGAACTAATTCCTCCCCTACTATTACTTTAGCCTCCAACCTTTCCTAACTCAGCGATGTCTTGCATTATCTCCCATATAGAGCTTGATAAGGAGACATCCCAATCAAATTGTGGTAATTTCTAATGTAGGAAAAATCCACCAATGGTATGTATCTTTAGTGTTAAGTTTAGACATCCATAACATACATTCTAATCATGTCTTTTATATCTTGATTTACTCTTTTAGTCTACACATTTGTTTTCATATGATATGTAGTGCTCAAGTTCAACTGAGTCCACAATGCTAACTGAAAACTTATCCAAAACATAAATGTAAAATGAGAGTCTCCATCGTAAATGATATTTGTGGGTAACCCATGTATCTGAATAAATTCACTTATAAACACCATGCCACATTGGTAACATCACAAGTGTCTCTTATGGGATGAAATGGGAAGTTTTGGTCAACTTATCAACTACAACCAAGATGGAATTGTGCCTCTATGACAAGAATGGCAATCCCACAATGAAATCCATGGAAATTAAATCCCATTCAGACTTAGGTATGTCATGTGGTTATAGAAGCCCTATTGGACAATGATGGTTAGCCTTTATTCCCTGACATTCAAGACACTTTGTGACAAAATGGACCATGTCAAACTTCATGTATACCCCCCATCCCCCCGCGGCCAAAAATAAATAAATAAATAAATAAATTTCTTCATGTTTGCATACATCTTCTTCACACTAGGATGTGCACAATAAAGTGATCTATATGATTTCTTTTGAATGATTCTTCATATACTCCCTTCCTCAAGGATGTACATTATTCCTTGAAATCTCAATAGTCCATTTAGTTCAGGAAAATAACCCTAAAAATTTTGTTCTTTCCTCTTCCCACTCTAAAGCGTTGATGTAACCTTCAGATACGAACTATCTTTGAAGATTTTCTGTAACATATGATCTATTAAATTGACCCCTAAGGGTAACGAGAATATTTTTTGTCTTTTACTTAGTGCATTAACTACCACATTCTTTTTCCCTTGATATACAAAATAAAAAAACTGCACTCACTCATGAATTCACTCCATCACCTTTGTCTAAAATTTGTATCCCTCTAAGTGATGAGATGCTTCAAGGTCCGAGGATTAGTATTTAGCTCAAATCTTGTCTCAATTAGGTAGGGTCTCCAAAGTTTCAAAGATATCATTTCTACAGTTAATTATAAGTCATGGTAGAGTACAATTCTTTATGTTTCTTCAACATCTTGTATGAATAGGCTATTACTCCCCCTTCTTGCATTAACAAAACTCCTAATCCTTGTTTCAAAGAAACCATACAAATTTTGAAGTCCTTCTCCATGTTAAGAACTCAAAGAACCAATGCACTAGTGAGTAGTCTCTTAAGTTAGATGAATGCAGTGTCACATTCATCTATATTTTCATATCTAAATCCTTTGTGTTGTAATCATGCAATTGAATGATGTTTATCATGTGTGTAATCCTATCCTATTTAGAAAATATCTATGAGTTAAGATTTTGGCATGTGAATTATAATCCATTACATTTAGTCATGTTCCTAGAGCACAAAATCACTATGTAGATACCATTGCAAATAACATTCTAGATTGGAATTTATCACATGCATATACAAGAATACATCCATGGCATAAACAAATGGAAGACCACAGTCATCACAAAAGATGCATAACCATATTATGTATCATAATATACAACATATAATGTTTGGAGTCCACTACTCTAAATACATCTGACATACCCATAGCATGTTACAACAAAAACAAAAATGGGGACCCACATGTACCTATTCTTAGTCACTATCATCTGGAAGCTCCCGAGCCAATGGCTCCATCCCACAAGCCTATAAGTCTCAAACTACCTGACTGACCATAGCTATGGGCCTCGTGATACCTCACCATTCTGAGGGAAGAACAGTGCACTCATCCTTATACCAATCTTCTAACTCATGCCATCAGTGCTCTGTTACCCCGTTCAATAGCACATCAAACCTATTGTGAATATACTCCAGTAGAGCATCACCACTTGATCTTTGTTGTGATGTCTAGCCACCCTAATTTGTGGCCCTAGGCACTGCGGCTCATCCTATATATCTTGTTGGCTTAACCAGTGATATATGTGCATACTAAAAGTTTTGAAATTAATACCACATACATATATTTCCTAAAATTTAAATGCAACCAATATATATCAACTTTCACTTACCATCTAGATCCCATGCCCATCCTGGTGGAAGTGGCAAGTTAGGATCTCCCTGATATTTCATTCCACTATATGGAGAGTCATCTATGTACAATGGCATCTAGTCCCAATGGGTAAAGAACTCATTTCATAACACATGTCCAACTCTCCCCCTCCACCTTGTCATTGTAGCTGCCCCAAGAAACACATTCTAGGCTCTTGCGGCCCTCATCATGGATATGTACATGTGGTCAGATGGTCAGGATATTCTAATGAGCATACAACTATCCCAAATGAACAATTATCATTATTTCGTCACCTACATAGACTCAATTTTATTTTCAACAATGACAACATCATATGGGCCCACCCATAGTAGGTCCCTACCAATACACTCTCCACACACATCATCTTCCCCCAGTGATGTGATGAAAGGCATGGCTACCCAAAATCCAAATCCACACCACTGGTGAAGCTATATCTCGTGTCTCAAGCCTCTCTAAGTCACTAATGTTGATGTTTTTTTCCCTTTTCACAAACACGCAGTACATAATGGCAATCCACAAACTCCCTTATATGCCTCCCATGAGGCAACATTGGATGTATCTCCCCCACCACCCCCAGGGGGGAAACCCTGTTAAAAAATATATGTCTTGGATAGTGATCTCGATCCTATGCCCCCATACCACAAATTCCTCCTAATTTGGATCCCAATAGCTCACAATCCTAGACAGTAGGGGCTCACAAGCCCTCATCAATGGGTTCTCCAAGAACTTCAATACCCCATACCATGACAAAACCCCTCTGACTTCTTGGTTCCACTGAATCTTAGCTCGAAGAGTTTCCAAATCTCATTCTCACCATAACACATTTATCTATGCCATATCTACAACATACCATTATGCTTTTTGAGTTCAGAGTCCAAGTCATACATTTTTGGTTCAAAGCTTCAACTCAATAGAGACCCCCAATCTTTCTTTTCCCCTCAGCCCAGAACATAATATTTACCCTCAAAATTGTGTTGGATGCACTTATTGACCCAACTTATGTGTTGCCAAATGTAGAACAGGGTCCCAAAAATGCGTTGCAAATGTGAGGAAGAGCAGGGGTTTCCCCCAGTGAGCTGAAGCCCTAATCTAAAAATATAATCCACTAAAATTGACGAGTAAGGTAAGGCCACCTACCTCCAACTTGCAGATCTATATTCTGATGGTCGGTTTGCCAGCTATGATCTCCTCAAGATTTAGGGCCTTCTCCTCCTCTCAAAATTCTCCAATAGTTCAATGTGTAAGCGAATTAGATCTGGGGGTAAGAAACCTTTTTATAGGAAAAACCCTAGCTTTTTAGTCACCCATTGCAGCGAACCATAGGTCATTTTGACAAACCATCAACACCATTGGAAATATCTCACCGAGTTCTTTTATGGGTCTCCCTATTTTTTTGGCAATTTGACACTTCTCTAGGAAGCCATTTTTTCCATGAGGTCTCACTTCGTTGCCTATTAAAATCAAATTTCTTCATTTAAGCCACTTGTACTTCGGTACCACTTTAGCTTTGAACTGGTTGACTCAGGTGTCAATTTTTGTCTTGAGTAACCATCATCTACTCATGTTTTTATGGTCCTCTCTAGGCCTCCCCCATGTGGCAGTGCCATCGAGTCATCCTCGTTTAGAGCATCAAAGATGAGTCACCCTTGTATCTATGGAGTCTGTTCCAAGTCCCCTTGAGTCTAGTAACAATGTTCTATACATATTTTTGTCACATTCATCCCATAGTGCTCATATTTGGGCTCCAACTACACTCCTCCATCTTTGAAAATCCCTCATCTGAGTACTTGATTGTCCCCTTTGGAATCGAGTTAGTCACTACCAAGTCAACCATGCATATCATGCTCTGACAAAGAAAGTCTGATGTTTTCCTCTCATATTGTTTCTTTCCATCATCATCCTTGGTGTCAGTCTATTAGTTACTTTATTATGATCCTCCGTGCCTTTGTTGAGGATTCCTCGTTGCCTTAAGACTGGCAGGCCCCCTCTTCTGTCGACTTCAACACATTTATTCCAAAAATTGTGGTCCAGAGGGCGGTGTATCTTGGTTCCATCCTTCATCTTTTTTGGTGCCTCTTATCAAGCAAAGGGAGTCATCATTTCCCTTTGAATTGGTTGTTTCTCACGTGCTCGATGCCAACTCATTATCGCACGATTGAGAATTGTACACTTGATGATATGATGATCCAGATGATTGTACCAGTGATTCACAAGCGTCTGTGAAATGTTTCAGACCTCATGAGGGGGTGGCCCTTCAAGTAGCACCCCACTTTCTTGGACCTCCATAGATTGTGATCCAGCCTCATATGAAGTTCTTCATATTTGATGGGTATGGTTTTAGCCATTTGCAATGCCCATGGCATGCATGTCTCCTTCATATGCTCTATTCAGATCTTCAGATCCATTTCATGTTCAACAAGGCTTCTTTGGTTGTGATCCCCCCTCATCATGTCAGATTGAGGGGTATTATATCTCACGTAATAAAATGTTATTGTATTCAGTCTCGATCTATGACTTTCTAGATACATTATGTATATGGGATTCATTATATTATTTTCTAGCCCTTTGATGCCAAAATATCATGTATCGTGTACTTTGTTGCTTAGACCCACATTGTTGGGTGCACCATTATTATTTGTACTTAGTTATCTTGACAGGTATGGGTATGCCTCGCTCGCTTCATTTGAGATCATGTACTCCAAAATAAAAGGAGACTTATATTAGTTTAGTAGGTCTCACCCCCTCCATTCCTTTGTCCTTCCTTGTATTGCTTCAACTGTATCTCTCTCTTTCTCTCTCTCTTACTCCCCTTTAGTGTCTCATGGAAGTGTAACCTACAAAATATTTCGGTCATACGATTTTCTCCTAACACTAATGCGTTGCGGGCCAATCTGTTATCACCTAAAAAATGATTACCTATCAATTTTGAACTAGGTGGATTGAAATACACCATGTAGGATTAATTTTACCATATTAAAATCACTTTCACCATGAGAAATAATTTAGTAAACCATTTTTATTAAATTATTTTTGATTAAAATTAAAAAACCCCATGAGGATAATTGAATAAATCATTATTTATTTAATTTTCTCTAGGAATAATTATTAAACCATTGTTTGATAATTATTCCTTGTCACATTTGACTAAATCCCCTATGAATAATTAAATAGGCCACTATTTATTTATTATTCCTTAATTCTATTTTTGGAATAATTGTTAAATCACCATTTAATAATTATTTCAATTTCATATCATTCTTAATCCTCACAAAATAGTTAATAAATCATTTTATTTGTTAATTACTTCTAAATAAAGATATTTGACCATTTTGAATATCTTTTCCCTCTCCAAAAAATATCATAAAGTATTCTGAATGGTTAGATCTTGATTTGGTCAATATTATTTTATTATTTTCCACTTTTGAGATCAACCCAATACTTTTTATAAATAAGAGGATTTTTCATTCATTCTTCACCATGATCATTATCATTATCACTATTATCGTCTTCTCACATTTGAGCTCCCACTTGAGTTCCATTCTTTGTTTTGGGTTTTTTTCATATTGAGAGAGAGAATAGATCGTTGGAATACAAGGACATCAAAGAACCCATCCCACAGAGGGGGATTTGTAGACCCTTGTTGTAGATCTCCTTCACCAGGTGTTTTAATAATATATTATTCATATACAAGTCTTATTCTATTAGGTTATTACATCAGATATTTCTTGTTGTTTTCTGTTTTGGATCACATACAATCTTTTGCTACATGGTTTTCTCATTTCATTATTACAGATCTGAAGTGTAACCACATGTTGTTGTAAGGGTCACTTGTCACCAGTGACTTAAGTGAAGTATTTTTGGTACACTTGCTAATAATTTTCATACTAACACATCTCCAACTCGATCTATGTGATTTTCTAGAGAAATCTCACCTTTGTCAATTAATTGTTGTTAATTAATCATGTTTCCTAAGTTAGACTTAGGAAATATTTAATTATATATTAATTAACTTAATCGAGACATATCTAGGTGTTTTATCCTAAAAACATTTATGGGTTCTAGAGATCCTATGTTCCTTAGCCTCTTTGACCAAATTTGAGACTAGAACACATGTCTAATACTACAAAAGATAAACCTCCCTCTTAGAAAGGAAGGTGTTACCTCACTCTATCTCCATAACATCCTCCATACATGTTGTTGATGTATGAAAACTATGACAACCTACCACTTCCTACTATCTACTACACATACATTGATTCATTGTCACTTTGAGTTGAACCAAAACTACATCTACACTGTTGCTGACACTGCATTTTACAACTTGTACTGCTGCCAACACTACTCTACGCTGCAACTGATCTCATGTTGTTATTTCTGTTGTAACTACTGCAACTTAGAAATAATAAAAAATTGAATGAAGTGTGTCATAAAACTGGCTCAGGAACTATCTCCTAAGTCTTTAACTACAACTAGGCTCTACACTATCTACTGAGTAATTGTCTGTGTTGAAACTACTTTGTGCCCCTCAACATTTGACTACAACTAGCTCTAAAACTTTCCCTCAAGATCTGATTATGCTCTCCTGAACACTAATCCATCTGCTACTAAATACGATGGTCCCTCATAGCCAACATAATAGATCAAGAAGAAACACTTGTCTAATGCAATCTTCCTTTGAACATGTTCAAATATTTGTATCTCTAGGATCTAGAGCTCAATCTCTTCCCACCTCTCTCCTAGAGGTATAGCTGCATACAAGTGAGTCCATCCTCCAACTTGGAAGAAAAATTGTTAATCTTTGCCAAAGATACTACCTACCCTTGCTTCTCCCGCTTGTCCTTTTTCCTCTGTGGACATTGGGTACTATAATGACCAAACTCACCACATCTAAAGCACTTGGTCTTCGCCAGATCCTTCTTCTTCTTTTCTCCTCCCTATGAGCTTTGTCCCTAACTAGTATATTTATTTTCCTTCCGCTTTGATGCAAGGAATACATAATCTTCTTCCTTCACACCCTTCATTCCTTTGCTACTATTGCCACTGATATTTCTCTCAACCAAAGCAAAGCCTCATCTCCTCCTGTGTAAAGTCTACCCACACTAGATTCAAACCTGGTAGGTTGTCTCATCAAGTGATGCCTTGGAAGAAAGTGGTCCACTCTAGGGTGAAACCATAAATATTTTTATGCACCAACTCACTCTCTTGAGGTGCTTCTCCAACTACGACAAGCTCACCTCAGATATTCTAAATCCTGACAAGATATGGAGTGACGCCTTCACCCTTATGCATCTTGGTAAGCCTCAAATTCTCTTTCAAGAACATCTTTTGGTTCTCAAAATGATTCTAGAAAAGTTTAGCAATCATATCCCACATTTTTTTTGTTCGTATTCTTGGCCTCTAAGTGTGAGACTATATGATCTTGAACGTCATCAAGGATCAACCGCTTTGCCTTTGCCATCTCCTTTCTTTAATTCTCTAGCTACTGCATGTATGTAGGTACAACGACAAATATCTATGTGTATGTATTCAGACCATGCTCATGTATCATGAAAGTCATCTTCGCTTTCCAAATAAAATAATTCAAGACTCCATCTATCATATCTTGATGTCGAAGTCCTGTTGATTCCATTTTATGCAAAACTCACAATTGGGGAAATAACCACGAATCTCCTCCTCTCCTGCTCGGTTTCCTGCTCAGCTACTCGCACTCCCTCCTAGAAATCATAGTTCTACTAGTTGAAAATACAACCTATAACTAGAAATCAAGGATTTCCTCTTGAAAAATGAATCTGGAAACCCTCTAAGAAAATCGCTTTGTGTGTTATTTCTCTTCCACCCAATGTTGATTCTACTACTGCAAAACTATTGCAAAAACAATTGTGCCCATATATTCTCAATGAACTAGCTAATATACTCACTAGAATTGCTTCTCGATAATACCACTTCCTTCTGGAACTACTAATGGCTTGTCTGAACTTTTCTTGCCCCTGTAAGTAGAAATCAAACCATCTAACAACAATTTGAATTACCTGGATGGCCCCCTACACAAACATATAAATTGTGTTGCAAAACTCCCTATGAACCTGCACAAATTTCCTCCTCGCTTCTAATATGTCTCAAACACTACTTTGATACCATGTGAAATGTTCAACTGTATTGCAACAACTCAAAATTATTCTTCTAACTGGTTAAAATAAGGTGCATATTATTTGCTACGACAACAAAAAAAAAAAACCACTGCATTTTTCACCATAAAAACATTGCAGAAAATAAAATATTATAACTGAGAAATATGGAGCACACACACAAGAAAAATGACATTGTTATTCTTTGACAAATGTCCCTAGAAAAACCCAATGTGGGAAAACCAATGCATCCAATGAGGGTTTTATTATTATTATGCAACAACAAAAAATTTGAGTACAAATATAGATGCAAAATTGGCTATCCTCTAGCAAAATATACTGCCAAAAATTATTTGGAAGAAATTCATCCCTTCTGAAACAAAACTTGGCCCCTTTGGACCTGCTCGCACTTCCTCCCAACAACTTGCATGGGAAAAACATACACCTGCCTGGCCCTGATAATTCATATTTCCTCCTACCTGTGTCTAAATGAGTTGTCCTTCCTCCCTCTGGCCCTGGAAGTCACTCATTCTACCTTTTGGGTGATCTCTCAACCTCTAGGAACTAGAACGATCACTTTCTAGCACTTCGAACTTGGGTATCTAGCTGCTCACACTATCTTCTTAGCCTCTCTGCAGAAATAATTCAACCTCCCAACTACAGTTTCTCTGCTACTAAGAAAATCTACTAGAAATGACTTTATTTCTCCCCCAATCTCAACCCGCCTTCCTTCTGGCTTAAACTTCTCTCCCTTTCTCAATCTTTGCAACTAGGTAGCTCAATCTATGAAGGAAAGTCGCACTACTGGTGTACCTTCTCCATCCCCATTGATTTTCTCTTATAATCTCTTGTTGGTGAACCAATGACCATGATTAGATCCTCATCAATGAATAAGATCATCTCCAAATTGATTCGTGTGAGTTTCTAGAGAAATCTCACATCTGTCAATGAATTGTTGTTAATTAATCACTTTTCCTAAGCTAGACATAAGAAATATTTAGTTATAGATTAATTAACATAATTGAGACATCTCTAGGTGTTTTCTCCTAAAAAATTTTCTGGGTCATGGGGATCTTGTGTTCCTTAGCCTCTCTGACCAAAGTCAAGACTAGAACACTTAACCAATGCTACAAAAAATTACATGTCTTGTTCTTCATACGACAAAATTGACATATCATATTTTGGCAACTCCATTGGAAGAACAAAGTCCTAGTTCTTCATTGAATTTTAAGGTCAATACTTGTAGGGTGAAGCAAGCATATCTTAGGCACTTTGAATTCACCCTTTTGATTTCCATTAATGTTAACATCCAATACCAAAAATAAATATGGAGGACCCAAAACGTATTTCATTTGAACCTATAATCTCTGATGATTTTTATGCTACCTAATCTAGGTGGAAAATAATTACCACAATTAATAATTGTTTTCTATAAATGGTTGTTAAAACCATGGAGAATGCATGATAATAAACAAAATCATAATATTAAGGTGATAATCTAATCACATGATGATTTCAATTTTATTATCATAATTATGATACTCACCCATGGTATTCACTCATGGATTTTGTAAACCATGGTATCATAATTTATTATATTTTCCCATGGTATTCACCCATGGATTTTGTAAACCATGGTATTTACCCATCCTATTTTCAAATGTAAAAGGGGATAACTAAGGGTGGAAAAACACCTCTAAAAATTATAAATACGTGAAGTGGAATCAAATCATGCTTTTTCTCATAATGTAGTTTCATGGGACATTATTAATTCAATAAATGTTCGAGTGTGTTTTTATTGCTTTTATGAAATACCTCCCTTGCACATATTCCATATTGTTATTTTTATAATGTCAATATTTCTTTTTGTGCATAGTTTGCAATATTTATCTCACTCATTATGACACATTCCTTTGTCCCTCACAAAGTTGCATCTCTTAAACAACTTGGATCATGTCAACATTAATGTATCAGATTGAATGATAACTTTGTAGTTAAGCGTGCTCAATTTAGAGTAGTATAGGGATAGGTGACTTGTTGGAAAATTTGTAGTTCTTATTATTTTGTCACTTTCCTTGGTCCTCCAATGATTTGGATTAGTGATATCATAGTAATCATAGTGGTTAGCTCTTGTCTATTTTTTTGTGCATGTCCTGAATGAGGTCAGGGAACAAGGAGCTAGAACATGAAATATTGCAAACTTTTCAAGACCGCCTCACATGGTGGGCAAAAAGAAAAATGATAGAGCAAGAGATCATGTCAAACTCGAGGAAGCACTTACATGATAGAGGAGAGAGATTATGGAATAATTTAATACATTTCATTGGATGGTGAGAATTTACAAAGATAAGACACTAGATCTATACCACGTGGATTGACAAGAGAACTATCTCGGCATGTTTATGGGTGAACCACATAAAACTCTTGCCACTAAAGTCCATTTTCTAGGTCGCACATTATCAACATCACAGTTGGCCCATAAGCATTATAGGGTATCTCTATCCTCGGATCTCCATTCATCACGGTTTAGGGTTATCCACAAAGACATGGTTATGGGACAACCATGCAAAACCCTTTGTCTTTAACAACACTTGGTTTTGGGTCATCCATAAACCCATAGTTATGCTCTTATTCAACAAATACTTCCTCATAAGAAATTTACGCAATGGGGACCATTGCTTCTTAAGGGGGAGAGGATTGATCCAGGTGGAAAATAATTACCACAATTAATAATTCTTTTCTATAAGTGGTTGTTAAAACCATGGAGAATGCATGATAATAATAAAAATCATAATATTAAAGTGAGAATCTAATCGCACGATGATTTCAATTTTACCATCATAATTATGATACTCACTCATGGATTTTTTAAACCATGGTATCATAATTTATTATATTTTCGCATGGTATTCACCTATGGATTTTGTAAACCATGGTATTTACTCATGGTATTTTGAAAGTTAAAAGGAGATAACTCTCAATGGAAATACAATCATAAAAATTATAAATACGAGAATTCACTGGGAGAAAAGAATGTTTTTTCTCATAATGTAGTGGCATGGAACATAATCAATTCAATAGATGTTTTAGTTAGTTTTTATTGCTTTTTTAAAATACCTCTCTTGTGCATATGCCATATTCTTAGTTATGTTTATAATGTCAATATTATTTTTGTGCCCTATTGTCAATTATTTTTATAATGCTTTTATACAATATTTACCTCACTTATTATGACACATTCCTCTATCACTAATGAAGTTGCATGTCTTAAACAATTTAGATCATGCAAACATTAATGTATCATATTCGATGAGAAATTTGTTGTTAAGTGCACCCAGGCCAGAGTAGTACATGGATGGGTGACTTCTTGGGAAATTTTTAGTTCCTATAGTTTTGTCACTATCATTGGTCTCATTCCTCCAACGATCTAGATCAGTACCCCTGATGAATTTCCTGAGAAATATCATGAATGGTTACCTAAGTTCAAAGGAGTTGTTGATCAAAATCATAATGATCACACATATGATTTCTTTTGTGCACTAGGCTCTCGAAGGACTAATTATTATGACATAATAATGATGTTATTTGATTTATCATTTGAAGATAAAGTTAGAGATTTGTATACTAGTCTCTCTCCGGGAAGCACCATTGATTTTGAGCAATTTGAAGATATCTTCCTGAGAATATGGGATGGCCAATCGTATAGGAAAATTTATTCCTCATAGTGGTCAAGAAAATGAAGAAAAGGAAGCCCCCTTTCCGGATCATCAAGATGAGATCAGCAATAAAGGTAAGAAAGAAGAAGGAAGTCAAGAAAACACCTTTCCTACTTGACCCACATGAAGAAAGTAATAAGTAGGATGACTTTGAAGGAATACCTGATAAGGATTTCAATCACGGTACTCCTCCCCCCATTGTGCTTGACAAAGATCTTGAGAAATATTATCCAACCCAACCCTTAGATGATGATATTGAGGACTATTTATAAACTAAAAAGGGGAAATGGGAGGTTCATGGCCATCCTTATGATGAGGAACCTATCTATCATATTGATGATGACATGAATAACAACCTTATCTTGCCTTACTTCTCTTATGATCCAAAGGACCTACTGAAGTCATTAATGGATCCTTGTGTCAACCCTTTTTACAAAATCTCCAATGATCATGATCCTTTTCCCCCTTCTGAGGATGGTATTGAGAAAAACAAGTTCATTAGATATACCACTCCTTCCTGACCATTCTTTGATAATAATGAGGATATTGTGGTTTCCCCTTTTCAACATGATTGATCAGGCTCATCAATAGGTAAATTATATGGACCTTAATGCCACTCTCCAGCTTATTAAAATCAAAATTTCTCACATTTCTTTACATATTTCATTATATTTTGCTTAGTGAGAAGGGTAAATATGAGATGTTATGTCATGTGGCCTAATGTTCATTAATTGCGGGATTTTGAGCAATTTTGGCTAATTTAAGTGCAGGAACTCGAAGTAGACAAGAAAGAGGGATTTTAGGCGATTATATGTCCCTCCTTAACTCCTCAATCACTCAAATATTCCTCCACCAAATCTCATAAACTTAGAGTTGCAAGCAGCCAAGCCCATTGAGGTCATTGGCATCCGACCTAGTGATAATTGAAGACAAGTTGATCTCGAGTTGGGAGACAAGCCTCCCTAATTTTAAGGAAATTGTTGGTAGCTTCAGCTGTATAAATAAGAAGGCCTAGGGCCTCATTAGGATTTGACTTTTTTTGTTGTAGCCAAGAGGCATTTCGAGCTATGACCTTGTGACTAATAACTCTTATGTATTTTTTAAATTTTGATAAAAATGAAAAGAATTCCCCTGATCCAGCACTGAGTTGAATCAAAGGGATGAAGCTCTTGGGTTAGGACCAAACCCTAGAAGCAGAGGTTCCTCTTTTTGTACATGTATGCTTAGATTACATTCAGAGTTAGTCGTTGAAGTGATTTTGGTTTTGTTTAATATGCAAGTATTTGGATGATTACTTAGTTTTCTTCCATTTGTGAATATATAGATCAGTGGTACAATAGTGACAGTAAACACTTCATAAAATATTGTGGCAGTGGCCTTTTCCTCATCTCCCTTATGGGATCATGGTTTGATTTTTCCATTCACACAACTCTAAAAACAGATTTATTGTTTGATCAGTGCATAGCCTAGGGTTTCCTATTGAATAGATCAATGTTTCTAAATTTATTAGAAGTACCTACAATTGTCATTTTGGTCTATTTATTTTTCTATGGTTCGGAAGCACTTCCATTCATAAACTTATCCATTAGCCAAATAATAACTCTGTTTTCCTAAATTCAACTCATATTTTTTGTATATAAATGAATTTGTACATAAATGAAGAAAATAATGTATGTTGTTGTAGGAGATTCTGATCTGTAGGGAGATCTCATCTCGCTAGCCTCATCCAAGTCTTCTCCACCCATACTGCCAAAGTCCACCAAACCCTAATTTGAATTCTTATTTTGTAGCAAAGTGGACATTTTCCTTGAGAAAGTCCAACCATCTTAAAGCCTTGGACTGAGACTTGGGTAGTGTGCACCTCCTTTGTGCCTTATTTTCCCCTCAAACAACTTTCCCACACTTCATTCTACCTTTCATACCTTCCTATAAGATTTCAGCCTATTTCCTATAGTAAAATAGGGCATCTTGTATTAGAACTAGGACATCCCGTAGTACTACAAGAAACCCTATAGCAGCATGTTTTAAGCCCGAATTCAGAAGAAATGGTCATATGAGCTTAAGTTAGGCCTCCTCTTGGTTTCCATACCCTTGTCACCATTCCATGCCTATTTCCCCATGCATGTCTCCCCTCCCAAAGAACAAATTGGTTAAATTAACATTTGCATTCATAAAACTGAAAATCAAAAATGCTTTTTTTGTTCTGCAATTTGTAGTTAGCACATCCATGCAACAGTCATAGTAGTTCTTAAATAAATTTCCATGCTTATTTAGTCTAGATAACTAGATGTTATATGCAAGTTTAAGTTAGGTCTCTTTTGCAAGAAATATGTGTAGATTATTAGATAGATGATTTCATGTCACTTTCTAACACCTTCCAATGCAACACTTTCATTTTCTAGAGTAGGTATCATTCCCTTTTCGCATTTAGAGTAACTTTTCCTTTGCTAGTTGGCAATCAAACTCCTTCTAATCAAAAGAAGACTGGTTTGAAAAACCTTAGTGGTATATCACCCTAGTTGAAAAGTGACAAGAGTAGACCATTGCATCTGTTATGTATACAATGCTGTCATGTCCAAGTTTGTATGAACACCGGGTTGATGAAGTAAAGTTGGTAGCCCTAGGAGTTGCAACATTCTTGTTACATGATCCGGATTTAAACAGGAACGTAATAGGTTACAGAGATAACCATAAATACAGAGATGCGATAACCATAAATAAAGAGATGCAGCGGAAATAACACTTCATTTCATTAATGGAAAATACCGAAATATGCTT
>APFE030396499.1:0-14851 GCA_000404065.3 Pinus taeda | reverse complement strand
TCATTAAATGGATGGAGACATCTGAACAAGTGCCCTTAACTAGATAAAGCAGCTAGTAGAATTTTCTAATAGTTTGTTCATTATTGTGTCACTAATTTTCTAATAGTTTCTAAGTGAATTGAGTCAGTAATGCAATTAAGAAACATTTATATGATTACCCGGAAAAATAAATCACAAATCGGATTTTAAGTAGAAACTCATCCATATGATTACCCATAAAAATAAATCACAAATCGGATTTTAAGTAGAAACTCATCCATATGATTACCCATAAAAATAAATCACAAATTAGATTTTAAGTAGAAACTATCTATGACAATCTCCTATAGTAAGAATTTCCCATAATGTTGTGACACAGAGTGTCACTAACCTTTGCAAACAAAATATATAAAAATAATGATGAACCTTCATCAAAGAAAAAAATATAGAACGAGATGCCATAATGACATTGCCAATTTGGAATATAGTGTCCCACTATTGAGATTATGGAGAACATTGCTTTGTTTGTTTGTGATAAGTAGTAAACATAGAGTTTCCATTTATCGGTGCACATAGCAAACATTCTTTGTCTTAAAACAAGTTTGTTGTATTCCCGCTTTAGGAAAAATAATTAACATCTATTTAATCTTAATTTTTGCTAAATCCACCCAATCCCTTGAAACCAACATTGTATAGAGCAAACACAATAAATAAAATATATAAAAAAAACTAGAAATTCAACTTAATCTCAACCACAATCCACTTGTATATAGAAAAGTAATAAAGCAAGTAGAGAGCAAAACAATTCAATAATACACAACACACAAATGCCCAGATAACTAAGGTGAACGCCAAAAATATTAATATTAGCACAAACACACATATTTATACCACATATGCATATCCACGAGAGAATGTATACATAATATATTTATACAAAAACACATAATGTATACATAAATCTCCAACTCAAACTTTAAAAAAAAAATAAAAAATTAAATTAAATTAAAAAATCAACTTTCCCTCTTTAATTAAAGTAATTAAAATTCCACTTGACTTTAAATTAATTAAATAGCATTGACAAAATTCTTATACAAAATCAATTAAATAAATTGACAAGATTCTTATACAAAATCAATTAACATAAAATTTAATATTTAATTAAAGTTCCACAAAATCAATTTATCAATTAAATAAATTGATAAGATTCTTATACAAAATCAATTAACATAAAATTTAATCTCTAATTAAAGTTAAAATTCCACTTGATTTTAAATCAATTAAATAACATTGAAAAAATTCTTATACAAAATCAACTCACATAAAATTTAATTAAGTTTTAAATTATTAAACATTTTTTTTAAATAAAGAATACTAACAAGTTGAGACACATTATTGAAAAGATTTGGGAGCGCAAAAAAGAAGTATATTGTTGCTTTGTTGACTTCAAAAAGGCATTTGACACAGTCCCTAGAGATAAGTTGTGGAGTAGAATGGAAGAGCTTGAAATTCCTTTGCATTATAGAGTTTGTCCATAGGCTTTATGAAGAGGTGAAAGTCAAAATTAGAACTTCACTAGGCATTTCAGCAAGCTTTAGAAGTTACATCGGAGTCAAGCAAGATTGCCCTTTATCACCTACTCATTTTGGTTTATATATTGATAAATTGGAAGAATGGATAAATATGAAAGGTGGGGATGGTGTTCGGTTGGGGAAGTTTGTGATAAAGATTATGTTATATGCTGATGACCCTTTATTGATTGCTAAATCAACCTAGAGATTGCAAATGCACCTTTATGCCCTTGACCATTTTTGTAAAGCAATGGGAATGCAAGTCAATATCAGCAAGACCAAAATAATTATTTTCTCAAATAAAAAGAAGCAGAGCCAACATACGTTCTTCTTGGAAGGCAACATTCTTGAAAAGTAAATGAATACAAGTACCTTGGGATTGATTTCAACAACAAGCTTAATTGGGACCACTGCAGAAAGAAGAGAATTTTAGGAGGGTGGAAAACATTATTTTCTCTTCAAAACAGATATAGAGAGATAGAGTTATGGGATTGGAAAACAATTAAAGTGCTTTTTGGGCTCCTAGTTTGTCCAGTGATATTATATGGGTGTGAATTGTGGGCTAGCAGCATCCCTTTCTCAAAATGGAAGAAAATTGAGAAGATCAAAAACGTTTGATCATGAGCAAGTTTAAAATAAAAAGTTTGGTGTCTTATGAGATAATGTTGAGTGAAATAAGAACAACTTCGATCGAAGCAATTGCTATGGTGCGTCTCATAAGGTATCTTCAGAGAAGTGAGCAAATGGGAGAAGGTAGATGGCCTAAATTTATCTTCAATGAAGGAATGAATGAAAGAAATAAATCATGGATGAGACAAAACAACAGATGGATGCAAAAATGGAATATTTACCTCAATGTATGTCTCAAGCAAGGATTTAAAGATTTATGTTATGGAGAAGTTTCATAAGAATATATGGGGAAAAGAGTTGTGTAGAAAGAAGAAGCATTGTGTTCAATAATTCAACCCCATGTGTGATCTCCAACAAAAATAGTACATTGGAGTTAGCATTTCATGGAGAGTAAAGATTCTTATTGCTCAATTAAGAACTAACTCGCATCAACTATGGTGCGAAACAGGTCGGCGGAAAAGGCCTAAAGAAGCTTGGGAAGAGTGGGTGTATACTTTTTGCACTTCTAGGGCATTGGAATCGGAAAAACATTTCATTTTGGAATGTGATGCTTTCAGAGACATCATAGACAATTACAACAATATGTTAACAGCGGTTCATTGGCATTGCCTTTTCAGTGAGGGTGGGTGAGCTCATCATTAATTTGAATAATAAGAGGATTGAATTGAAAAAAAGCAAAAAGCAAGGAAACTAATGGTACCATAGACTATATATAATCTCGTAGACGTTAAAATTTCATTCATTCATTCATATACAATGCCTATCAATACAATTAAACATCGCCATTGAATTGTGATTGAGCCCAAGGATTGGTTAGCATTATCCTCATTACAGTCAAAGAGCAACGTGACACATTAAAATAAATACAAGAAAATTCTCAAACCAATAACGTAAAGCTTTCCCAAAATCCAGGCAAATGAACATAAATTGACAAGCACAAGGAAAACTTTACCCGTCCCTGCCCACATTGACTTAAAAATAGAGCGCTAAAATTGCAAATCACTGTCGCTGCTGCTGGTGATATTTCAAGCAATGTACGCCAACAATAAGAGAGGGGTTTTGTGCCACGTAGACCAATAATAAATGCCGAGTTTATATGTATTTCAAGGTCTCTTTCAGTTGCACATGACTGCTACTAACCCTGGTGAAAAAGTGAGCCACTTAAGCCAA
The DNA here is from genome assembly GCA_000404065.3 of Pinus taeda. Classification (NCBI taxonomy): domain Eukaryota; kingdom Viridiplantae; phylum Streptophyta; class Pinopsida; order Pinales; family Pinaceae; genus Pinus; species Pinus taeda. Next base: position 11,501 of record APFE030396499.1, on the reverse strand, counting down.
CAATAAGAGAGTGAGTCTTGTACCGCATAAACCAATAATAAAAGTTGAGGTTCATGCCACATAGGCCAATAAGAGGCTCTGAGTTTTGCGGAATATATGAAGAGAGGCCTCGACCCATAAAAGTCACCATGGCCAGCGTACAAGACAAACACCAGCTTTTGGGCAAAAAGAAACTCTTAAAAGGCTCACACTTCTTCCTCAATGAAGATTTAACCAAAAAACAACAAGAGGAGAGAAGGGATGAAGTGAAGGAAATTAGAACAATAATAAATGAAGGGAAAAATGCATGGGTGTACAATGGTAAAGGCATTATTGCAGTTTTTGGGCCTCCGAACAAAACAGGGCAGCAAGTTGGCAGTAAAGAAAAAATAGAGAATTCAATAATAGGGACGAAAACAACAAGAGCAACATGGGCGAAAAGGGGTGAAGACTCAAATTTGAGTCTTATGTGCCAAACTTCGTAGCAGTCAAATCCTACCCAAGTCTACCTAAGTTTAGTTTGTTGGAATTGTATAGGTTACCCTTAGAGGAGGGGACCTGGGTTAGGGCCTATTGCGGAAGGTAGAGACATAATTTGTCTCACGGAAACTCATGAGCATGATGGTTGCAAAACTGCTATGTTTGACGGTTATTTGAAGTTGGCAGTTTGGAACAAGGTAGCAGAAAATGGCAAAGGATATGGGGGAATACTAGTTTTACTAAAAGAAAAAGAAGGTCGGCACATTCAATTAATTAAAGAGGATGCAAATAAACAATATTTATGGTTGAAAATATCAGAGAATGAGAATCACATAAGAATTGCAGCATGCTATTTTGCCCCTCAAGTCTCAAAAACTTACAAAAATAAGGGGCTTGACAGCAAGGATCCGTATGCAGCTTTAAAACAAGATATTTTCGTGTAATCTCCACAGGGAGAAGTTATTTTAGTGGGAGATTTCAATGCGAGAACAACAAATAATCAAGCTAGCATTATTTGTTGCAAAGAGGATAACAATCCTATTTGGCTCACTAAAGAGGAGAATCCCCAATGGGTGAGGTGTTCAAAAGATGACAAAGTTAGCAATCAATTTGGAGAGAAGTTGCTTACACTATGTGGAGCTTTCAACTTCATTATTTGCAATGGTCTAGATATATGGAAAGGGTCTGGGAACTTCACTTGCAATACATACAATGGGGCAAGTGTCATTGACTATGTGATGTGCTCACAGAGCTTGATAGAAAAGATAGACGAAGTTAGTATTGGAGAGCATATTTGGGACTTAAAATTATACCATAACCCAATTTATATAAGGTTGTCATGGTTAGAAGAAAGATGGCACAGGAGGAAAACCCAGTTCTCTCGACAATCACTATCAAGAGGAAAAATTCTTCTAACACAAGAAAACTGTAATATATTCAAGACAATGTTAGAGAGATTAATTCAGAAGGAGGAAACTGGTTTCAAAAGCTTCAACAGTCATGAGTTAACAAATATAATTCAAAGTTCACTTGAGAAGTGCAAAAGAACAAAAAATAGGAAATCATAACCAATTTGTTTTCTTGTAAATGCTTGGTTTGATGAGGAATGCAAAATGGCAAGGAGAACCTTGAAAAAGGTAGGAAAGGAGAAGATGAATGTAAAGTTATATAAGCAAATACTAAAAAGGAAAAAATATGATTCATGCAAACAATGAGAGAAGAGTTAATATATTTAAGCAAGAATAATCCAAAGCTTTTCTGGCAGGAATTGCAACCAAGGACGAAGCAAATTGAAAATAATATTATAGACAATTAATAGTTTGAATATGCAAGGCAACTCTATGAGAAATAATCTGAGGCAGAGTCCCCCTCTAGGATCAACACAAATTCAAAGCTCTTCACCTTACAGGAGGTGGAGAATGGAATTAAGAAGTTGAAAACAAGAAAGGCACAGGACTTGGTTGAACTTCAAGCAGAGTATCTAAAATGGGGAATGAACGCTCTTGCACCACACATCATGAAAATATTCAAAAACATCATTCAACAAGGATTCCCAAGAGACTGGACAACTAGCCTAGCAATACCCCTTTTTAAAAGTGGAGACATTAATAATCCATCCAACTATAGAACAATTATGATCAATCTTTTGTTTGCAAAGCTTTTTGGCAGCATGGTAGAAGACAAAATTAGTAAAAAGAGGGCAAGAGGAGAAGCGGGTTTTAGGCCAAAACATTCTATAGTGGATCATGGCATCACGTTGAGACACATTGGTGAAAAGGTTTGGGAGGACACAAAAGAAGCATTTTGCTGCTTTGTTGACTTTAAAAAAGCATTTGACACAATCCCTAGGGATAAGTTGTGGCGTAGAATGGAAGAACTTGAAATTCCTATGCATTATAGAGTCGTTGTCCATAGATTTATGAAGAAATGAAAGTCAAAATTAGAACCTCATTAAGTATTTCAGAAAAATTTAGAAGTGACATTGGAGTCAAGCAAGGTTGCCCTCTATCCCCTACTCTTTTTGGTCTATATATTGATAAATTGAAAGAGTGGCTAAATTTGCAAGGTGGAGATAGTGTTAGGTTGGGGGAGTTTGTGATAAACTTATCTTATATGCTAATGATATTGTATTGATTTCTAAATCGGCCCATGGATTGTAAATGCACTTATATGCCCTTGAGCATTTTTGTAGAGCAGTGGGGATGCAAGTCAATACTAGCAAGACCAAAATAATGATTTTTCTAATTAAAGGAAGCAAATTCAGCGTACTTTCTTCTTTGAATACAACATTCTCGAAGAAATAAATGAGTACAAGTACCTTGGGATTGATTTCAACAACAAACTCAATTGGGAGGACTCCAGAAAAAGGGAATTTTAGGAGGGTGGAAAGCATTATATGCTCTTCAAAACAGATGTAGAGAGGCAGAGTTATGAGATTGGAAAATGATTAAAGTGCTTTTTGGAATCCTATTTTGTCCAGTGATGCTATATGGGTGTGAATTGTGGGCTAGTGGCACTCCCGTCTCAAAATGGAAACAAATTGAGAAAATCGAAAAATGTTTGAACATGAGCAAGTTCAAAATAAAAAGTTCAGTACCTTATGAGATAATGTTGAGTGAAACGGGAGCAACTCCCATTGAAGCAATTTCTATGGTGCGGCTCATAAGATATCTAAAAATAATTGAGCAAATAAGAGTAGGTAGATGGCCTAATGTTATCTTTAATGAAGGCGTAAGTGAAAGAAAGAAAACATGGATGAAACAAAACTACACATGGATGCAAAAATGGAATATCTACCTCAATGCCTATCCCACAAATAGAAAGGAGCTAAAGGATTCAACCCTACGTGTGATCTACAACGAAAAGAGTTCATTGAAGCTAGAATTTTATGGAGGGAAAAGGTTCTTATTGCTCAATTAAGGACCAACTCACACTAACTTTGGTGTGACACCGGATGGTGGAAAAGGCCTAAAGAAGCTTGGGAAAAACGGTTATGTACATTTTGCACGTCTGGGGTTGTGGAATCGGAAAAACATTTCATTTTGGAATGTGAAGCATTCAAAGACATCAAAGAAAGTTATGAAAACATGATAGCATTAGTTTATTGGCATTGTCTTTTTAGTGAGGGGATTGTTGAAAGGTTGGGCCATCTCATCATCAATTTGAATCAGAAAATGATTGAATTGCAAAAATTGAAAAACAGAAACTAATGGTATCATAGACCATTTTTAGTATCATAGACCTTAAAATATCATTTCATTTAATTTCCCATTGATTTAATTTTGGTTACTCTGTGATTCTGAGGAATCGGTTCTGGAGGCTATGGGATGGTACCTGCGGAATCGATTAATCTATACATCCATACGATGTCAGCAGTCTCACGTGTGTTTCGTCACCTCCCCAATGGAGTAGAAGGCGCGGGTTTGGTTCTCGCCCGCTCCTTCTCGAGCACAGCCTCATCTACAGCAGAGCTGAACGCATTGAAGCCAAAGACCTTTTCGATATACCGTTGGGATCCTAAGCACGCAAAGACGCCCCGTCTGGAGAACTACATGATAAATACGACGGAGTGCGGGCCTATGGTGTTGGACACCCTGAGCAAGATCAAGAACGAGACGGACCCCTGGCTCACCTTCAGGCGCTCCTGTAGGGAGGGCATCTGTGGATCATGCGCCATGAACATTAACGGCTACAGCGGTCTCTCCTGCCTCACCAAGATCGACACTGCCTCTGATTCCTCCACCACCATCACGCCCTTGTGGCACATGTTCGTCATCAAAGACCTCGTTGTGGACATGACCAATTTCTATAATCAGTACAACAACATCGAACCTTGGCTCAAGAGGAAGACGCCACCAGCGGATGGGAAGGAGATTCTCCAGAGCAAGAAGGATCGAGCCAATCTCGATGGCATATACGAGTGTATTCTTTGCGCCTGTTGCACCACTTCCTGCCCTAGCTACTGGTGGAACCCCGAGATATCTCGGCCCCACTGCACTCCTAGACGCTAACATGTGTGCATGCCCTTTCATCGATTCTTGTATCTTGAATTATCTTTACATTTTTTTGTTGATGGCCTTCCTCTTTCTTAGAAGCGATGAACCATAACTCTGTAACAAACATTATTCATATTTACTTTAATAAAAAATGGGAATGAGAGATTTAGAATTTGCACTTCCCCTTTGAAAGAGCTGCTATGTTATCATTGTTAATTTACTAAAATTAAAATACTATCGAAATACTTCTAATTATGACTATGCGGCCAGAGTTTCCTTTCCTAATCTGGGAGTAGTACAATGAAATATAGCGTGCTTACTACACACTTGAAAGATTCGATTCCCTGAGACGCTGTAGGAAGAGGTATTTGTTGAAATTCATCCATAATTTATAACTGGACACCGTAGCACGAAACACGAAACAATAGAGGAGCAAAACACATCTCTATCAGATTTCAACCTTGGGGGGTATGAAACACCCCCAAAGTTTTTTAAATGATTTTGATCACTGGTTGTATAGTTATCTCTATAACTCTGCTTAATTGTTGTAACACATGATTTCCTTGCTGTCCTATACAACCTATCCAAGGTTCCAAAGTCATTGTCTTCACCCTAATAATTTAGCTGCAAACCACTTATTCACATTTATTTTTTTGCATGGGGCGTTAAAATGATTATAACCACTTATAGGTTATCGTATATTTATCTTTATAGCTTTGATCCCTTTCTTTTCTAGATTATTGTATATTATTCTCATCGTATCCTATCCCACTGATCCAAGGTTCGAAAGACACTATCTTTACCATTATATTTTATTGCAACTTTGCAAAGTTGCAAACCACTGATTTTGCATTTTTTTTAAAGTTATCGTATATTTATCTTTATAACTTTGACCCTTTTCTAGATTATTGTATATTTATCCAAGGTTCGAAAGGCACTATCTTTACCATTATATTTTACTTGTAAAGTGCAAAGTTGTAAAGTATTGATTGTATTTTTATTTTTTTTATTTTGATGGATTTTATTATTTCTCAGTTAAGGACAAATTCTCATCAACTCTGTTGTGAAACAAGGCGCTGGAAAAGGCCAAAGGAAGCGTGGGAGGAAAGGGTATGCATTTGTTTTTCTTCCGGAAAAGTGGAAATAGAAAAACATTTCATTTTAGAATGTGAGTCCTTCAAAGACAACAGGAAAAGTTACGCAGATATGCTGGCAGCTAGCTCTTGGGATAATCTATTTAGCGAGAAGTTTGTCGAGAAACTGGGAGAATTTATTGTGAAGCTTCACAGAAAAAGGGTCGAATACATCAAGCAGATGAAGAAGCAATCTGTCCCATAGGCTATCTTTAGCCTTGTAGACGTTAAAATAATTTCTTTCTTTCTTTCTTAACTAAGAAGCTTTGCTAAGACATGTGGTCTTAACTACTCTATTGGCTTCACTTCGATACGGTATGCCATACCATAGAGTTAGAGGGAATATGTTCAATATATTATGGTTTAATATACCCTAGATCTATCGACAAGGCATTGCTTGGCTGGTAAAGCATGGGAGTGATATTCTCCCCACTAGGGTTTGGTCCCCCTAAAACATGTTAGCATCTTGTGGGTTGTAATGTTTGGGCAAGTAGTTTAGACATGGTAATGGACAAAGTACCTAGCATTAGTGTTGACCATTTTTGGCTTAAGTGTTGATTGGGTTATAGGTAGCACTACTAGTTGAAGGAAGTGCCTAAAATATATATACTTAAGATTCATTTTGACATTGAAGATGGCATAACCTTGGAAACCAAGCACCTTCAAGGGATTGTTTGATCAAATGCCTAAGTGTGTGTTGCTTACATGAAATTTGGCCATTTACCTAGTGAGAGCTATCACTTCTAAACAAATGATCTTACCTCAAAAATTTATTTCCTAGAATGAAATCTTTGCATTTGAATTTTTAACATCTTTTGAACGAGATTGCATTTGAATTTTTTAACATCATTTGAATGGGGTTGCATTTGAATTTTTAACATCTTTTGAACGATATTGGAGTAAAAAATAGATTCTTTGAGTTTAACAACTTGAATATCCTAGAAGAGTGAAGTTTGTATGTACAAAGTGAAAAGGCCATACAACCGTGTGATGGTATAATGTGCAATTAAATCAGTAGAAGAAGGGAAAATAGAAGGTAAAATCTTGGGATAGAATGGTTTCTAAATGGAAGGGTCAACTATTCCATGTGGATGACTATTTAACTCTATTTAGAAAGCTACAAAACTTAAGACAAAAATAGATGATTGTTAAGGATTATTCAAAAGAGGTTTATAGGTTGTTCATAAGGTTTGGACGAAGTGAAGAAAGTGAAGAAGCCATTGTTAGATATGCGAATGGTCTCACATATGCAATTAAGGACAAGATTAGTATGGTGAGAATTTGGTTAGTTGTTTTTGACGCCTAATCTTTAGGGATTAGGAAATTGTTGTATTTAGTGTGTTGGATCCTAAATGACGTAGTTTTTCCATCTTAAGGTTATACATGAACCTCTCTATTAGATCCTCAAGGCTCTCATCTTCTTTTTGATTAATTCTAAAAATTTCTTCTTTAAGATCATGATCTTTATATTTTTCGTATCATTTTATGATCTTATTGAATTAGTCCCTAAACTCATGAACCATTTAAGAGCTTTATCCTTCAATGTTGTCAGAAATAACATCAGTTTTTGAGTGTTTAATAAGTAATCATAAGATCTAAAAATGATTTCAAATACAAAGAGAAAGGTTTTTGGATCCTTTGACCTTATACCATGAAATTTTGGAAGAAAAGATGGAGGAATGTTCTTCATGTGCGCACTAACATCAATATCTTGAATAGAAATCCAAGAGGATCTTACTAATTTTCATCATCTCCAACCATTTCTTCAACCTTCTCTGTCACCTCTTCTTCTTTTACATACAAAAATGAATGGTGATGTGTCTCTTGCTACACCATGTGATCAAATGGCGGGGTTGGTGTTGGAGATTTTTTTTTTTAATAAGAATGCTAATGCAATGCAATTTTCTATTCTTGAAATGAAAGATGCCTAATGCAAATTTTTGTTTTTGTAGAAAGTAAAAATAAATGAATCAACTAGGGAAGAAAACAATGCATACTTTGACACCTCCCCAACAACAGCGCCAAAAAGTGATGAGCCTCAGTATTGCAACAAGAATGTTGCATGATGGGCAATATTTAATAGCATGTGATTCTGCATGGACAACACAAATATCAACACCTTCTTTTTGCTCATCTCGCATTCTTAACATTTCTACTTGTGTTGGTTAAATTGCTAAGAATTTCCGTTTTAATGTCATCAAACAAATTTCCAAGTTTAGCTTGACTTACTGATCTTGATGCCGATTTTACATACTCTTGCCCTTCCTCTTGATATGTGTTTGCATGTTTCACAAATTTCTTCAAATGATGATTGGTATACATCTCCTATACTCATGAGATTAAGGAGATCAATCCACTCATCCCTAATTCGTCTAAGTAAGAGGGTTTTTAGTGTGCCATATATTAAAGGATGTAGTTTTTCCCTCTTAACCTTATACATGAACCTCTCTATTAGATCCTCAAGGCTCTCATCTTCTTTTTGATTCATTCTAAAGATTTCTTCTTTAAGATCACGATCTTTAGATTTTTTTAGAAATAATTTTTTCATATCATTCCATGATCTTATTGAATTAGTCCCTAAACTCATGAACCATTTAAGAGACCATGAAATTTTGGAAGAAAAGATGGAGAGATGTTCTTCATGTGCACACTAACATCAGTATCTTGAATTGAAATCCAAGAGGATCTTCCTCATTGTCATCATCTCCAACCATTTCTTCAGCCTTCTCTGTCACCTCTTCTTCTTCTACCTACAAAAATGAATGGTATGCGACTCTTACTGCACCATGTGATCAAATGGGGGGGTTGGTGTTGGAGATTTTTTTTTGTTGAATAAGAATGCTAATGCAATGCAATTTTCTATTCTTGAAATGAAAGACGCTTAATTCAATTTTTTGTTTTTACAGAAAGTAAAAATAAATGGAATCAACTATGGAAGAAAACAATGCATACTTTGAAAACTCCCCGACAACAGTGCCAAAAAGTGATGAGCCTCAGTGTTGCAACAAGAATGTTGCAACTCCCAAGGCTACCAACTTTAATTATCAACCCAGGGTTCGTACAAACTTAAGAGATATCGACATTATATGTGCAACATATAATGTGTCCTTCCTTTGTTTTCATGATGTAATGGAGTGAATGTAATAAAATAAGATCCTAAACTAATTGCAGAAATGGAAATGCTTGAAATGGAAAAGAAATTAATCCTAAGTAAGAACAACAAAGTGTAATTGAAATCTTAAGAGCATGAATTCAAATAAATAGGCCTCATCTACATTGTAAAAGGGCATGTCCTAATTGGTGGTTATTATTTATTAACCATTGATTTGGAGCCTAGGGGGGTCATGATTCAACCCTAAGGGACCAAAACCAAGCTTCTTGAGTGAATCTAGGCAAGTATATACATGTTGGAAGGATGCTACAGGAGATCGTGTAGCTACTATAGGATGTTACAGATTCGCTACAAGAAGTTATAATTCACCGAATGAACAAGAAAATCAAATCCAAATTGGATGGGATAAAATTTTTATTGAATAGGATGTCTTAAGTCTCCATTCCAAGTGGAATCACTAAAAAATACCTCCGTTAACACATGCTAAAAAATAGAAGAAAATTACTAGTCTAAAATCTAGAAATTCGAGAACCAATGAGCTAGTAAATCTATCAAATGCCTAACCTAATTAAGTGAAAATGCGATGGGGTAATTTTTTTTATTAAATAGAATGTTTTTTTGATCTAATGAAAGTGTAATCAACTTGATTTAAGCTCGTTAGCATCTTCTAAAAATTAGTAGAAATTTATTGTTATTTGCCACAAGGGACTTCCAAAAATCTAGATTTGGGAAGTGTAAGACTTTTTAGGTCTTGCATTTCTTCAATAGCTGATACTTTGGATTTGAACTTCGGACTTAGAGATCTGAATATCTTTTCAATGATAGAATCATCTTTTATTTCTTCACCAATATTTCTTATGGAATTCACAATTTCATCTACTCTAAGAAAAAATGTTGCAATGCTTTCATTATCATGCATTTTCAATGTCTCATACTATATTATGAATGATTGAAGTTTAACACTTTTTACCTTGGTGTCACCTTCATAACTTTGGATAATATTATCCCACATTTCTTTTGCGGTGTTGAGTTCCATTACTTTCACGAATTTGGTCTTAGACATACTTCCCGAGATGGAAATTATAGCTTTTGCATTGGTTTCATATTGTTTCTTCCCTACAGTATCTGAAGGAAAAGAGGTTGGATATTGATATCCACTTTCAATGATTTCCCATAAATCAGCTCCTAGAGCCTGTAAGTATGCTCTCACCCTAACTTTCCAAAAGAAAATGTTAGTTCCATTAAATATAGGAGGTCTGAAAGAAAATACTCCTTTGTGACTACCTATCTTAACAGATATACTTCAAGCGGTCAAAGTTTTTCAAAGGACCTGCTTTGATACCAATTGTTGGCAAAATTATTGAGAATGGGTGTGGGGGGGGGTGATAAATTAGTATTTTTGAAACAATAAACTCTTCAATTCCATGTTCTAATTTCTCTAAGCGACTTTACTGAAGGGAACCCGCGTGTGTACAAGATTTTTCTTAAGACAACTAGCGCACATCCAGTAAACTTATGTTTCATTTAATTCATCATTTGTTTATCTTTATATAATGCATCAATACTTTATTAAAAATTAGATAGATAGTAACCATGTGTAGTAAGAACAAAATAAATCACCAGACATAAACAACACACATCAACACCAGGATTTAAGGTGGAAACCCAATGCGGGAAAAAACCACTGGTTGTTGTCATCTATGTCTTCTTTTAATATAAACAAAATACTTTTACAATCTATACTCATGCAGAATTACACCATTATGCAGGCACGCACCTGCAGAAGGCTATAACCTTCACTTGTTCTCCAACTCCTACTCGAAGAGAGCTCCAACCCCCTGATCTAAATTAATATCTACCACTAGAATGAAGCTCCAACTCCCTCATCTCGGGGACCATATTTCATAATCTTTCATATTGGATCAACCTGTTACACACCATCACAACTTGTGGGCCATGTTTCATCAAATTTTCAGACTATAGACCCACTACCAACATTTAATCTCAATATCAATCATCAAATTGTAACAAATCACTGTAACTGAATCATCATTATCTGACCCAACTAATTCAACCAATAATTGAAACCTAATCAACTAAAACTCAAACAAAAACTCAACCAACCAATTGGAATAGTTAGATCACTGTAACCAGAATACCAAAAAACTTGCAGTACATCACAAAAAATAGATTCTATTACTGCAAACCCTGGACAATCATCTATCAAAATATATACGCTACTTTAGAGTAGAAAACCCGCATGTGTATGCACCTTTCAGGAAGCATACCTGATGGCCTGGGTGCAGGCGGTATGGATAACCTCTCCAATATGGCAGCAATTTCCTCAATATCAGCCCCAATTTCTCCCTCTGCTTCAATTGGCATATCAGTCATTAAGTTGACTGCTTCTTGGATTTCCTCTAATCGCCACAACCCTTGTTAATTGACAAACAGGGCTCTGCTCCTATCGGAACTGTAATTCTAAAAGAATTACCCAGTACACTATTGGCGGGCTTTTGGTGAGGAATTTCTACAATATACTATCGGCAGGTTTAATGCCCTTCCTCCTTTCTTTTTCCCGATGTGATAATCAGCAATCGCTATTGACGATTTCTAAAGCATCCACACTTGGTTCTTCCCGCCTCCAGGTTTGCGATGCGATCACTCTCGCGGACCCGACGCCTCTCTATGCTCTTCTATATAATGTTTCAGTTCCGGAATGTCGGGGCTTCGCAATAAAGTCGCCAATTGCTATCGACGACCTCTCTAGGTTTGCGATGCAATCATTTCTGCAGACCTGGC
>APFE030396497.1:8318-22397 GCA_000404065.3 Pinus taeda | reverse complement strand
GGTTGTGTTATATTCTTTCCACATAGTTAACAGGGGGTTTAAGGGGTACCCGTAACCCCACTTTATGGGGTCCAGGGCAGCACCCTAGAAAATTTTGATTTTGGACCTTATGTTAGGTTGGGCAGACCCACCTATGGTTTTTTGCATGATTTTTGCACAGGTTTTTTGGACACGATGGTTTTTCAGTCCATGGTATTGGACGTGACTGTTTTTCGGTCCATGGTATTGAATGTGATGGTTTTCGGTCCATAGTATTGGATGCTTCAGCATGTATAAATATGTATTATAAAATTGAAAGGAACATAATGAAAAATCAAGCTGGCAGCCTCGGTTTTGGGATCCAATGGGAAAATCTCTGTGTATATTTTTTTTTATGTGTTATGCTCTCGCATTGTTTATTTTTTTGTGTCTAGAATTCGTATGCAGGTAATTTATGAACGGGGTTAAAACCTACATCTCCAAGTGTGCTCTCAACGATGTCTTTGACTCTTCTCTCTTGGAAACCATTGTACCTATACTGTTGAGAGGCATATGAACACCTGCAATATCTGTAGACATGGCAACACTCATGGCAAGCAATCTGTCAGTTGAAAACCAAAATGAAATTGAGAACTGACTTGCAACATACCTGTGTGACTGATCATGAAGGTTCCACAATTTCCTCAAGGAGGTTAGGAGACTAAATGCCAATATTGCACAAGGCACAGTCTAGACTACTGGGAGGCTGACTGACTGCTAGAACTACGTAATGGACATTCCAGTCTAGCTGATGACTTCTGGAATTGTGTAATGTGCAATATTAGCTGGTAATGGTTGTAGGCTCAGTGACTGCATTACGTAATTTTCTGGGTGAGTAGTCACTGTCCCTCAGAATTGCTCAATGCAAGACTAGAGGATAGTCAATGGGTAGAAATGCACATTTCATGAGAGGAAGACATAGCCTTCCCTCTCAGGATTGCACAATGTTGTCTTGGTGATGCAAAGTTCAGGCCAAGGCTGCCCAGACACATCGATGGGAGAATGAAAGTGAATGTGAATGCAAATGCATGGTGATACTGAGTGTAATCATAAGTGAATGATCTTGCATGCAAACAGTGAATGACAGATTTAGAAAACGGAGCAACATGCATGTGGGTGAGGCGAGTCACCAAATCGATCACCATTCATGAAAAACAGTTTCATGCATGCGACAATAGTGAGATGGTAATGAAAACAAAAACTGCATAATGTCCACCACGAGGCATGCACAATAAACACAGACAATTAACATGCATGCATTACAAACACATTCCGCCCATCTAGTCCAAGTGTTTGAACTATGCTCTGATACCATTTTGTAATGACCCCCTCCCACATTTACCCACTTCACCAATCTATCAGGGTAAACATGAGATGGAGAGCTATGATGACATGACCTGACCTCCTAAATCCGCTTAAGGAACAGGGGCCAACTAATGACCTTAAACTAACCACTTGACACCTCCTACATGAGCTACAAGTCCCTTGGGGATTGAACAACCACCCCAAGTGGAAAAACCCTGAGTTAGACCTTTTTTCTTATCCCTAGGATCTCAAACACTCGCACAACAAGTCATCCATGTGATTGGGATCCTCCAACCACTCCCACAAGCCTACATCCCAGTGGTTGTACCCCAAAATGTTTAGTTCAAAGCATTCAATCCTAGATCCTGAACCTAAATTCCAAGTTAGCCTCCAAACCACTTCGCAAAACTCAACAAGACTTTCTAGAATGATAAATGACATCAATACAAAGACATTCATATAAAATTTTCTCAAATAATTGACCTAGCTAGGCCTATCCATGACAGTCATTTCGTTAAACATATTGAGAACATGTAATCTATAGGTTATGAATGCATATCTAAACATAGGGGTATGATACTTATATGAGAAACATCAAGAAGGTCTAACACCCTCTCATAATAGTTACAATAACATATATTAGGTCATGCATTCAATAACCATTCATTTACCAATCAAAACATGATAATAGCCACAACTAGAGTCTGTCATGAAACCATGCTTATAACCAACATATAACCAGAATAATAATAATGATAAAATAACCATCAAAGGAACATAATAAAGAGTATAAATACTCATGTAATACAAGAGGAAAAGAGCTCTTATTAACATATGAAAAATCTAACCAAGTCAAGGACTTCCACATACCACCTGATCATAGATTGGGCTGAACCAAATCCTTCTTTCAGTAAATCATCCTCGTACCATATTTCGAGCATGAATGTGGTAATCACAACAAAACAACCAAGGATTCCTTAGGCTTTACTGCAATCCCACCAAAACTAGTCAAGGGACTCTTGGGCTCGAAACAATCACCTACACAAACAAGCTTTACCACAATCCCGCCAAAATTGATCAAGGGATCATAAGAACATACACTACCAGGATTTTCCAAAATCCGACCAATAACAGTCAAAGGATTCCTAATACCTTGGGAATTTTCCTAAGACCACCTTACTCAGTTCCAAAACCATATGGAAATCCAAATCTCAACCAATGAAAGAACCCCATCACACCATGACTATCCGAAAATGGCATAGCAAGTTTGAAACCATTTTCACACCTAGAAAAACCCATGCAAATGAAAGTAAGAGAACCAAATAAACACATGCATGTACAATGCATGCCAAAATTAGCAAGGAAATGATACATGCAACTCAATACCTACAAAGAAACAATGTAGTTGCTTGATCCCAATTTTTCTTTCTTTGTCCTTTCTTTTCTTTTATTTTTTTTCCTTCCTTTGATTTCCTTTCTCCAATGCTAGAGTGCTCCATGAATGCTCTAAGTGTGCAAGAGTATGATAGAGAGAGAATAGAGAAAGAGGTCAAAGCTAAAACTAACAAAAGCCATGAACTGGTCCTCATAAACATTTTTATTATTGATGCCTCTATTTTATTCATTTTCCTCTATTTTTCCTTTAATTTTCCTCACATGCAATCTTATGACCCTTCACCTTCATTTTCTCCTATTTTCCATTATTTTCATAAATAAATGTCAATTAATGTCTCTTTGCCTTTTCAATGCATTTTCCAATTTCCTCTAGCCATAATAAACTGAAATGACACCCACTATGATTTTTTTCCCATCATTCAAATTGGAATACATGTCCCATGACCTTGGTCTTATTTCTTCTTTATTAACTTTATTACATGAAGTTTTAACCCGGGGCTATTACAATATCTACTCACTTAGTTCTTGACTGTGTTCTTGAAAGTGATTTTTCTTTTTTTTCCCTATTTGTGATTTTTCTTATCCGAAAGGGCAAAGATATTAAACAATTTCATTCTGCACTATGGGGGTAATTAGATTAAAATTAGCAATGAATATGTAAGCTTGGTTTCTTTGAACCATAAAAGTAGGTCCAAATTTACTTGACACAAATTTCTGGATGTTCATTATTTTTCTAAACAAGACATATGATCAAAGGTACCTAAGAAAATAACAAAGTTATTAGAATGTTTTTTCCAATTCAAATCACAAAATTTTGAATATTCATTAGTTTTGTAAATGGAAAATACCCAAGTGAAGGGACCCGTGAAAATAAAAAAATGATTAGAAATTTTTTTCTTATTCAATTGGTTTTGGAGTTTTATAATTTGACAATCATCTCTCAAGTAGCCCACCTATTTTTAATGTTTTCATTAATTTCACTTATCAGACTTATCAATATTGATTATAATCCCCACCTTCTTCAAAGCGTCACTACATGCAACAAAATACATAATATTTTTAGATCTTGGATACTTCTAATGTTACTGTAGGATCCATAGATACTAAAAATATATTATCGCATTAATTCCCTACCTGGATTATGTATTGTTAACTTCACATCATAGTGCCAATGCATAATTGTTCTAATCTAATAAACCTTAAATTAAAGTTTCAAACCTAATTGTGATCATTTTTTTTGGTTAATCAACTAGGATTGTGTTCAATTGATACAAGTATTGTGATATCCTCATCTATGATTGTATTATCAAATTTCAATCAAAGGCAATCTTTGTGAAAAGATAAAGTCATTAATCATTCTACAAATACCTGTGAGAACTTTGTTGTGCACATTAAAAATATTTGAGACTTAATATTCCTTCATCTATGCTACTGTCGAGTGTTTGAATTCCACACATCCTTCCAAAACAAAGGCCTTTTTGAACCAATATTTTATCTACATTCGATGCAAAGAGCCCAAGTTGACTATGGACAATGCCTAGATTGGCGAGAAGGCATATTCCAAGCATCCAGTGGACCTTTAAACTACCAGTTCATAAACCTAGAGGCTATTTGCAAGGGCCACCCTCATCCTCTTAAGTAGCATTGAACCCAAGATCATAGAGCTTGTGGCATTACCAATAAAGTAGAGATATCAAAAGGCATATAATCCCTCTAACATGATGAACCTAGTGAATTTCATGACACACTATGACCTACTAAGGAGCATCCCTTTCTACTACTCATAGGAATCATTTGCCTATGAGTGCCACTCCTAGGTTTGGTTAACAAGGAGGCCCAAACCCATTTTTTCCCCCAAGAAAACACCAAAGCACATGTTTGAAACCTTTATAAGTTTCTTTGGAAGAAAAGAGATGTAAGGAATAATACAATGGATTGCTACCAAAATTTCATCCAGAAATATACTGTGTG
Organism: Pinus taeda; assembly: GCA_000404065.3. Lineage (NCBI taxonomy): Eukaryota > Viridiplantae > Streptophyta > Pinopsida > Pinales > Pinaceae > Pinus > Pinus taeda. The sequence continues at coordinate 17,708 of APFE030396497.1, read as the reverse complement.
ATGAACAACAAACAAGTCAAGAAGAGATCAACCTAGAACTTTCTTTTCAAATTTTCCCATAATCACATCCATTGTTTTGTGAGAGAAACTTGTGTACCAAAGGAGATGCCCAACTATTAAATGACCACCCCAAGTTTGATACACTTCCACTTTGGTTTTACAAAGTAGGGAAACTCTTGCCCAATAAGAAAAACTCCATTTTCTCCTCATTAACAACCACTACAACAACTTCTATAGAAGTATCCAAATAGTACATTTTTCCCTCCAAAAAGTGGTGGTTCGGTTAAGGTGTTAGAGCCAATTTATTTGCAAAATGGACATTATGAAGTTGATTACCGTCAAGCAAATAGATACGTGTAATTTTACCTGACATGCATGATACATCCAACAAACATTTGAGAACATTGTGTGAAATGACAGTGAGGTATGGTGCTAATGGACATCATTGTTGAATGGAGTGATACAACTTAACAAGTGCTAAATTGGCACCAATAGGCATCACTATTGAATAAAGCGCTACAACACAATAGGTGCCAAAATTACATTGTCCACACTATTACATTTAGGAACTCTAAGAAGAGTGATGCCACCCATTAACAATACACACTGCCAACTACTAAGTCCCATCCAATCCACCATGAAGAGAATGAAGTCACATCCAATCCAAGAATAAGATTTCCAAGTTACTATTGTCAATTCCCTACAATGGGGAACCATTTACAATTATCTATCAAAGACTTGTACGTGAAGGGTGTACATTAGCCATTTCAATAAGAAAATACTTGTAAATGAATGGTGTACAATGACACCAAGATTAAAAGATTGAAGGATTGTTTCAACACTATCATGGCAAGGACGATCAATTAGAGGCAGCAATTGAACAAATTGAACATGATACGTATGAGGTTGATTTTAGGTCCTTATCATATGCAAGCTCAACTCTCTACTTTGTACATTAAGCTAGATAGTACTCTTATTCCCATTAGTATGATTATTAGTATGTTAATAGTGATGTGTTTCATGTGACTATGATATTCGCATTAAGCTCTGCCTATTCCATAATATTGATTGCTCACATTATCACATTGTATTTAGGTTAGAGTAAAAAAGGGCTCAATTAGTAAGCACATATATGGGAAATAAGTGTTATTAAAATTGTTTCATCTCATTTCTTATTAATAGTCTGATGCAAAGTACTAATAGTATGAAAAAAGCTCCTTATAGAAGGCATTTCCATATAAGTTGCCTTATGTCTTTATAAATTGTTATAGTTTATAGTTTTATCTATGAACATGGTGACTTATAGAATGATTTTAAATATAAGTTTCCTTATGTATTTATAAGCTATTATAGTTTACAGTTTTATTTATGAACATATCTTAGAATTTCTTTATTTCTTGACATTTCTTGGTGTTACTACTATAGGTCTAGTGCCGAGATTTTGAAGAGCTACAACATGTTGCACTTTTTTCTTGTTGAAAATGGCAATAAGAAAATCTACAAATAGAAGTGTTAAAAATAGCGCTACTATAAATAGAAGTTTAGCTACTAGTGTTGGATTAAGCAACAAGGAATGAAAAATGGAAGTGCTAAAAATAGTATTGCGATTTTTAGCAGTTCCGGATAGATTCCAATTTTTGTCAATGCCTGGACTAAAATTGCGAAGTAAATTTTGAATTTAATATTAGCAGCTATTTGTAAAATAATTAATTAATTCACCATGATTTAATTAGTTGTGGAAAATCAAACATGAAATCTATGTGAGGACATGCAACAGTTTCTCCATTGATTGAGGAATTTATCCATCAGTTAAAGAGATAAGGATGAGTTGTAATATTGAGTTGTAATTAGTTGGCTCAGTTAACTGAGTCAAGTCTAGTTATATTAATTCAAACAATTTTTCAAATTAATTATGAGTTCAGTTAGTTAATGCTTGCATGCATGTAATTATTGCACTTTAAATGACTGAATATTCTTTCATAAATAACTCATGCATGTCAGTTCAGAGAAAGAGCCAGTTGAGATCAGAGGAGGTACAGTGTACTATCAGTTGGATGGATTTTTCCTATAAAGGAAACTCATCCATGGAGAAGGATTTATCTCCTTCAAGTTTGTGCAATTATTTCTGAGCCAAGTGAGCAGTGTGAGGTGGGAATTCACACTTGTGGAAGCACTAAACCCCAGGAAAAAATGCGCAAGGAAATAGGAGGCTTGGAGGATATAGGAGAAGGTTTGTGAGAAGCCTTTGACTGTCTATGAGAAGCAGAGGGATTGCATAGAGAGCAGGATAGCTTGTGAGCTAATTCTTTTTGTAATCTGGACTATATTTCCACTTGTATGATATACAGAGATTGGGGTTTTTAGCTGAGGCTTTCCCCTGGTTATTTCTTCTGTGCTATGTCTGATTGATTTCTCCTTATCAGTTATATGTGTTCTATTGATCTTGCTCATATTCGATTAAGCTTCCGCATAATTGTTTGTAAAAGCAGATTAAGTATTTTGCTTTAATATATTGCATTATCAGATGATCTACAGTGGGAATTTCTACATTTCTTTCCTACCAAAAAGGAAGGGACTTGTTGCTCAGCAACTCATTTTGTTATTTGTTTATTTTCAAATAAGGTTGTATGGAAATATAAGCCATCACATTGCAATATGGTTGAACAATGTTCAAATTATGAAATCTTAATTTTATATTCGTCACATAACCCACAACCTCGTGGCCAAAAATTCAAGGAAATAATTTCTCTTGTTGCGGGCAAACATAGCTTAATCAACGCCAAAGTAATTAATTGTTAAGTGGGGATTTTTTCCCAAATCTTGATCGCTTCACTGAACATATCATTCGACCTCTTTCACCATCATGAAATGTGGTAGATTAGAGACCTATATCAACGCATATTTTCCTTCTAAAATTTTATGCTTTGGTTGCAAACCCCATTGAGAGCCTTCTATGGTCTGAACATAGAGAAATGCAAAAGCATGGAAGTGGGGGAGTGAACATAGAGTAATGCAGAAGTGTGGTGGGGGAGTGCAGAGGTGTGGAACTTGTTATTTTTCACAACTAATTTTGCACTTGATTTAGACAATTCATCACAATAGATGCCTCCTGCATATGCAATCGAGTGGCAAAAGAATTTTCTAATAAATCAATTGGGAAAAATGTATATTCTATTTTTTGCAAATCCACTGGTAAAATGTATAATGTATATTCTATTAAAACAACTAGGAAAAATGTATATTTTATTTTTCATATATCAAATTGGAAAATGTCTATTCTATTGTTCGTAAATTAACAAGGCAAAATGTATATTGTATTTTTTTTAAATAGACAAAGAAAATGTATATTTTATTTTTCATAAATGTATATTATATTCCATTTTTGGTTCATCAACGACTGAAATCTATTGCACATGTGGAAGGTGTGGAAGTGTTCATGTTTCTTTTGCATTCTTCCTCCTTCCACACACATCTTTTACATTCTTCCCCCTTCCACACACATCCCCATTTTTGCACCTCCACACCCTTCTTTTGCACACTTCCAACTTGCACAACACTTCTTTTGCATGAAAATTTTTGTTTGCATGTATAGTAAATGCACTAAGTCATATGGAAATCCTGGATTGACATGAAAAATTGATCTGATAACTACCACAAAAATTTTGTAATGAGAACATGTGGCGTACAAAGAATTGATAGTGTAGGAAAGTGTGCAAGATAGCACAAATGTGAAAGTAATTGTGCGGAGTAGTTCATGTGTGGAAGAAGTCATTTTCAGGTCAAATATGTATGGAAGAAGTGTGTGGAGCTGGGAATAATGACAAACTATGGAAATAATTACAAAATCAAAGTGTTTTTGAATAAATATAAAATGCAGACCCTACACTACCTTAATCGTACCAACATATATATAACTATCAAAAGAGGTAAGGAATATGTTGCTATTCAGCTATAATTCTTGTTTTTAATTTATAAGATCTATAATCAAAATTTTCAACTCTTATAAAAATTGCAATTTCTAATATTTATAATTTCCTTTTGGAATTAAAATTATTGAATTACTTCATTCTTGAGATCCTTCGATTCCTATGTCACACAAAGATGATTTTTTTATTTTTTATTTTCTTTTTCTTACCTCATTTTGAGATGGATGGATAGGTATGGTGTTGATTGTGGTTTATTTTTTGGGTGCATTTCTAGACAACTCAGTATCTGGAGTATTGTAAAAGTATGTGTGAGACTCATAATCTACTCTCTCTATGATGATAGGAGGCCAAACTTTACTCCCTTTTGTTGGTTTCCACAATTTTTGGTATTGGCTCTTTGGATCTATGGGATGGTGCTTGAATCGACTCTGATTGGTGTCTGATGCAATTCTTTATCTTCTCTACGACTATCTAGACCAAATCTTAGGAGCTTCCTTAGTAACTTTCTATGTTAAATGCCTGTTTTAAAGAATGGTGTTGGGAAGGTTATGTAAAGGTTGGAATCGACAACTTTGTGGTTCTTGGACTATTTCCCTTTGTGTTGCCACTTTTGGTTGATGATGCTGATGGCTATAATGTTTCATGTTCATTGTTTATAGTGATCAATGTTGTTGTTTGTAGTGATTATTGTTGTTTTTACCTTTGTGTGATCAGAGTGTAGTAGCTTGTCTTTCTCAAGCTTAGCTTTGGTTGTCCTTATAATAGTGTTTCTTATATAATCTTGTTTCATGTGATGCAATATAACATTTTTATTCCAAAAAAGAAATTAATAAATCACTTCATTTATATTTTCTTAAAAAAAAAAAAAATTATTGATATAAAATTCTTAATAACAAATTTACAACTCCTATGCAAATAATTAATTTATTATTTCCCTTATAATTTGCATTTAAATTTATATTTCAGATTATTAAATCACTTCATTTACATTTATATAAAAAAGATAGAAATATTCTATTAAATTTTATATATAATATAAAAAAATTAATAACAATATTGGCTATTTGTACAAATCATTATCTTTCTTACTTCCCTTTTTTACTCATTCAATTTTTAACTTTTAATATTAACTTAGGTCGTTAAAACATTAATTTTTAATACTAAGTAAAAACATATATTAAATTTAATTTTAATTTTTAATATTGGTTGAATTTAGTGTTAAAGATCTGGTTTTTCTTTTTAATCTTACAAAGTTTTGATTTTGGATTGGTTATAATACAAATAAATAATCAATAAGCCCTATGGATCGGTTGAATGGGTTATAATACAAATAGATAATCAATAAGCTCTATGGATGAGTTGAGATCATCTGAACATAAATATTTGTAATGTAACACCTACTATAATTTGAAGTAAAAAAAAATACTATCTAAATTTATATATATTTTAAAAATATATATTAAATTAAATAAAAATGTAATTAACTTTGTGATTAAATTCTCATTTCATTTTTTCTACATCAATTAAAAATTTTAGATGCAAAAACCCAAATCAAACTTTGGCCTCATTACAAATTAGAGGTTGCTTTTGATAAACCTAAATCAACAAATAACCTCATTACAAATTACAAACATAAAATTTACATTAATTTTAACCACCACATTTTATATTATGATTTAAAGATACAACTTCTAAAAATAAATGTATATTTATGTGATGTGTCTTAAGATGAGTTGTACTACTGGTCAATATAGATAGAATTTATAACGAATATTTTACCTAACTAAATTACAATGAGAAAGTGCTCTAACTATAGAATATATCGCTCTAACTATAGAATATATTTCATAAGGTAAAATTTATATAATTAAAATAATTAATTAATTATAAAATAATTATAAATAGTAATGTAAGTGAATAGTTGTATAATTATATAGTTTTTATAATAGTAAAAAATTGAATAACTATAGAATATAAGTTTATAAATTAATAATTTATATAATTAATTATTATTTTAAAATAATTAATTATTTATAAAAATAATTAATTATTTATAAAATAATTATAAATAGTAATGTTGGTGTTTAAGGGGTTTTGAATCCATGGTGATTGAGTATACTAATTCAATTTTTCGTTTTAATTAGTAATAATATATTTAAGATGATGAAAATTTTAATTCTATGAAACTTAAAGAAATTAATAATATTTATTTTTTATTTTATATAAACTGAAATAATAAACAAATAATATCACAGGATTAATAGTGAAAACATTATTAAAAAATACCTAAAAAATATGTTTCTCATAAAAAAAATAAAAAATTATACTTTTTATTTCACTTCAAAATAAGACATTGGATAAATAAATTTAGATATCCATGAAAACACTTCGGCATTCAGTATTCTTTCTGTTTCTACACCCTTTTTGAGGCACCTTTAATAGCCTTACTAAATGACGTCCCTTGATTATGGATTTGGGCCTGCCGCTTGATTAGGAGGTGCTGGATTTGGCGCTGGATTTGGGCCTGGCGCTTGATTAGGAGGCGCTGGATTTGGGCCTGGCGCCTGATTAGGAGGCGCTGGATTTGGGCCTGCCGCTTGATTAGGAGGCTCTGGGGCAACAGCATTATTACGGCTACGATGTTTAATACAATAATAAATACCTGTTGCCACACAGAACCCATAAACTACGTAGGAAATGAGCTGCCAGGGCGGCATGATGAAATGGAAGGCAGCCTTCTTACAATCCCTCCGAAACCGTTAAATTAACCACTGCCCACTGCTCCTAAATTGTTAAATCCTTATCTGCCAGGCATGCAAAACAATGGTAATAAACAACGAGTTCATCATGTTCCAGAATTTGGATAAAAATAAAAAGCAATCCTATTTCACCAATAATTAAACACTGTTATATTTACCACGGCACAAACCAACGAGCATGGAGAATATTTTGCTGGCCGCTTAAGTAACCAGGAGCTCTTCACTGTTTAGGCAGTGGATGATTCAGTGCACGATGGAAATTATTTAAACAATCCGGAGAGAGGGCAAGTGATTCTCTGTAAATGAAACCCCCTCCATAAATTTTCTCACCTCATTTACGATGTACTGTGAACATATATATATATACACCCCATAAGTTTAACCCCGCACTTTTCTCATTTTACGACTCTTGACCTTCTGTGTGCTACATTTTCAATATTATTTTATTTTAACCTATGCTTCGCTTCCATATATTTCCATGCTAGAACCAAGCTCCACCGTAAATGGCATTATCGAATCTTAAAATATTTTCTTCAGTTTTGAAATTTTATTCTTATATAAATTTTTAAATAAAATTTTGCAATTGTTATAACATATTATAATTTGTAGTAAATGATGTATAGTCTAGGTGCTTGGGAGGGTTTAATGATAAAGGTTTTATTCATTATAATTTGTAGTAAATGATGTATATTTGGGAGGGTTTAATGATAAAGGTTTTATTCATTAGACATGATTATTATGTTGGAAAAAATCTTGAAAAACCCATTCTATGTACCGTTATGCCAAAGCTTTTTAGTACCGAAAAAAAAATATTTATAATTTTATTATAAATTTTAATGTATATAATTTTATTTTATTCATATACTCAATAACCATTACATATTATTATTTCATTTCTATCCTCTTGCACAATCATATATTAAATTAAATTCCAAAAAATATATTTTAGACTTTTTTTTCAAAAAAAAAATGGTTAGAATATTTTTATTAAAAAGGAATTTTTGTTTTTTCACTTTAATTTTTATACAATTCATTTATTTTCATTATAATTTTACTTTCAAATATTTAGTACATATGCCACATACGTTTATGTTTATGGCACTTTTACCTATTATTCTAAAAGATGTCTATATTGTATACCTTGTAGTAGATGTTTAAGTACAAACAAAAATTGCATGATATTAAGAAATGAAATTTAGAGGAAAAAATCTATCCAAAAACTAGCCTCCAAACCAGGAACATCTTCATAATCACTTTTGTTGCTTTAGAGCTTGGACCATCTTTATTCTTTTCTATGTTGGGTATTCACCAAATTCGACCTTTGTTGGAGCTAGTTGTAGTCCTGCAACGAAAAGGTCCTCCATTTCCATCTCGGTCTGTGATTCACTCTGCAAATGACCAATTTTTTAAGAGACGTTAACTAGAGTTTGAAATTGATTAACAACTGAAGGGATTTGTGAGGTTGTTTTTTCAACCTATTAGATGCTGCTTAAAGGCAAGCTACATACCTTCCATAGCCTCGAAGACATTGTCTAGAATTGCACTGATGTCAATGGTTTTAGAGGCACACGAAGAAGTGACCACATTCGCCATGGCAAATTACACAACATCAACACTAGTTTGGGGGAGCTAGCTTTGTTATCCACTACATTTATGGAACCAAACAATGCAAAATTCAAGGCCCAAAAGATGATATATACTTCTTCAACAAACACAGTCCTAAGGGGGGCCAAGGCCGAAACTAAGAGACCTAACATGACTTCTACTTTTCTTCCATGTCTCCATTGAATGCAGGGTTGGGATCTATATGCTAATTCGACTTTGCAATCCTTGCTGAGAGAACAACTTGAAACAAAGAAGGAATACCAAATGGCCCTTGGATAAGGGGAATTGAATGTGACCTTCTCGGTCACTAATTAATTGAAATTCAATGTTGATCAAAGGATAAGCAAGGTAGTGAAAGTATGACTCCTCATCGCAAGTGTTATTTCTAGTTCGACATGAGTACACCAATGGAGATGATTGAGGTCAGTAAATCATGGCCACCAAATGCCATCTCGTCTAAGAATTTAATTCTCTAGCTATTTGTTTGCCCCTCATAATTCTCCACTTTCCTCATTATTTATTTTTCATAAATGCAATTTAAGGCAATGGGGAAATTGATTGGCATTCATTATTCAATTTTATGATCCCATGAATCAACCTTGTTTCGTTATTTGCTAAAGAATTTGCTAATGAATATAAATTCCTTAATATATGAAAGAGTTCAACCTACTCAAACTATTGAAGTTGGAGAAGGATCCAAAGCTCCATGGAATAATAGTTGCATTTGTGATGATGTTTAGCTTTCCATATTCGCCAAATCACTATCATTGAATCATCAAATATCAAAATTCTTCAATTCTTTTTTTCAATAACTAACTTTAGACCTTTCCAAAGAGCAAAGAACTTTGGTTGATTATTGATTGCATATTATGTTTCAATTTTTCCAACACATAAAAATACCACCCCTTATTTTATAGTTTTTTATTACCCCTTATTTTATAGTTCTTTATTAACTAGACTTTTATTTCATTTATCTTAAATTAATTAAGATTTTAATTCATTTTACAAATTCAATAACTAAAATTTTAATTCATTTTACATTAAAAATTTACATAAAATTATTAACCCAAATCACACCTACTTCTCATTACAAGTTCTTA
>APFE030396491.1:0-23687 GCA_000404065.3 Pinus taeda | reverse complement strand
GAAAACTTGAAATGGATCTTGGGGTAGAGACCCCCAAGATCTGAAAATTTGAAATTACCAGAAGAAAAATAGGAGAATGCCCAATAAACAAAACCACAAAGAAACTTTTTATTAAACCCAAGTGGAAATAAACCAGCTAGGGCGATGGTAGCTTATCTCTGAGAAGAGATGTGTTGGCTACATGCCTCTGAACTGTAAAGGCTACATTGTGGCGGACAATCTGTCCTTTTACCAAATGTGACTTGTTACTTATAGTATTTTTTAGTTACAATACCATGGGTCAATTCCATGGGTGAATGAATACCATGGGTGGATTTTACAATACCACGGGCGGATGCCATTTACAATACCATGGGTAAATTCCATGGGTCAATGAATAATATGGGTGGATGAGTACCATGGGTTGATGCCATTTTTCATTCGGATCATGTAAATATTCAATTTTCAGCAAAATTTGTGTTCATAGTTTTTAGGATTATTAGGGAATAAATTTGTAAGATATCTTCCATTGGCCTTCACTATCTTGAAAAGGTTGCTCAAAAGAAATAGTTTTGATATTTAATTTTAAAATGGAAACCTTAAACAAAAGGAATATTTCTAGGAAATTAGATATATTTAGATTCTGAAACCCCATTTTATTTTTGTGAAATCTTCTCGAGATTTAGAAGTACTGTAAATCGTTTTGATGTTTTCAAATGGACAAAAAATGGTTATCAATATAAAAACAGAAACTGATTCAATCTTAGCATCTTCAACTCTTACCCTGTCATCCATGATCTCTTAAGGAGAAAATTGTCCATCTCATTCATCAAAGTTTATGATTGCTCAGAGTGTAATTCTAAAATATATTTGATATAAAAGATGAGGGGTCTTATTACAAGCCTGCTTACCATGATCATTGGGGAATAGTTTAACTGACATTACCAATACTGCATACAAAATAGGGTAATGGCTTATAATTATAAGACAAGGGGTCTCATCACGAGCCAGCTTGTTCAGTTAGATTACAACCAATGAATGGCATTGTCAAACAGCTGGCCACCAAACTAGGACACTGGCTTTTTATCTTGCAAAATAATGAAAAAGAAAAAGAAATACAAAAATATGAAGACATATTTTTGGATTCATTCTTTTAATTATACTCTGAAATGGACAATTAAATCGTTAAAAGGTATCCCTGTCGAGACTATGAATGTTTGTTGGCAGCAGAGGCTCTACTTATGACAATGGAGTCATTATAAAGCTAAGTTGGAAAGGTTCTTTGTTTTATCATTATCAACCAATAAAGGCTAATTTAAAACTTAGAATGTATTTAATTTTAACAAGAGAAGAAACTAGCAAAAATAGCTATTATTAGATTCAGAATTTATGTATACCTAGTTATATTAGAATTCACCTCTTAGATAAGATTTCTATATAAAGAAAGTTTAAGTATTTCAACTTTTCTCAGAGATAGCTGTTTCTCCCAGTGAATTGCCAATTGTTGTGCTGTACAACAACCCCCCATTTCATAAAATTTTTCTTTTTAACTATAATATGAAATGGGTCCCTTTTATAGATGTGTGAATAAAATTGGTATCAACTCATCCTTCATCAAAAGATCCAAAAGAAACAATATAAACCTTTTGAACAAATATAAATCGGTCTTATAACATAAATATATAATTCTTTATTATTGTGATAAAGCAATTACAAGATCGCATATCGCAACAACAAGGGATGCATAATGCAAAGACCCATTGGTTTACCCCGATTCGAAAAGTGAATAACTATCGGTTATCGAGAAAGGCAAGCAAGTGTAACAAAAGGCCCTCCCACTTTTCTCCGATGCGATATTGGAATCGGCAATCGGGGAATGTAGCGCACACATGTTAAAGACACCTTTAAAAAACTCCCAATGCGATAAGGTGTATCACCATCGGGGATCGGGGATTTTGCAATGACACAAATGTTACTACCCAAGCATTTCTCCGATTGCGATCCGATAAAGCTAGGCGTGAATTTCAAAATAGATTGAAAAGGCTTGCATGTATTATTTTAGATTATTATTAAAAGCCTTCCCGTTCCCGATAGCGATTCAATTGTGATTATCCGCCAAAAAATCAAGCCACGCTTTAATGAATCATTCGGTGAATAAATGATATGATGGGTATTTAAAATGATTGACAGGTTAAAGTGACCAATTAATGGAGCAGTTATGCCGAGATCTCCCCTGAGATTGTATCTGCAGTAGTATTATTTTAATCCTTCATTATTCGTTAATTGATATAACTCTTTCATATTGGCTCGCACCACCTATTCTCTGTATTACGTTCATTTTATTCCCTGCACAGAGCTCCGCCGAAGAAACAAATTCAAGTCAAATGGGGAAGAAATCCAAGATATTTGCGGCAGCATCAGCTGCCACAGTAACAGGGAAATCTACCACTGATCCAGGACCAAGAAAGAAGGAATTGATTTCAGACACTACTTATCTTGGCATTGGCAACACAGGCTGGCAAAGCATTTACAATCGAATTGAAGCTGAAGAGCTTGAAACGGTATCGGTGCAAGCTACTACAGATTCAACTAGAAAGTCAAAGGCTTCCCTAAAGGACTTAGCCAACTCATATCTGCACTGAATAGCTGCTCGAGAAAAAATTCTTTCGTATACAAATGTAGTGCAATGGGCAGTAGAGGAAATCCCTATTATGAATAGAACATTCTGTACAATCGATGGAAGAGTCTTCGGCTCGTTCCAACCTGATGATTTAAGAAAAATGTACCACTTGCCTAAACCACAAAAGAAATACAATAAAGCATTTCTGGAGAAGTTCACAAGTGAGAATGAAACTGAATCAGCCCCTATTCGGGAATGGAGACAGAACCCCGCAAGGCACAAACATGAATCTTCATGTAAGTACTCTGTCGATTCATTATGTTCTCCTTACTGTTACGCCGGGGCAATGATGTGTAGGATTTGGGGATTACATGATTCCGCAAAATTCAAGATTGAAATGGTTCCTTTAATGGAAACGGTAGTTACCAGTGAGATAATGGATTGGGGAAATATATTGTCAGATAAGTTAGCCACTGGTATTCTTGAGTTTAGAAATAAAACTCGCGTCACCGATAAGTCTATTCCTCCATTTTATTTTAGTGCCTATATTTTAGACACTCTTTGTTTCAACTCTGAATTTCCTGTACTGGGGTGGAGATGGACTCCACAAGACCCCATGCCGATTCACATTTATCATCAGAAGCTGTGGAAAGCACACTATAAGGACCACCTATATCAAATTTGTAATGGTTTTATGTTGCCCATTTACCGTGCCATTTTTGACAAGCCTGCCCCGAAGATTTCTTCACAAGCAGAGATTGACCTAACCGCTCTAGGAAACTGGTTCGGGGAGGATAAATTCACACACATAAGGGTTTTTGGTAGCCTTTCTAGGCCTCATGCCCTTACTCCGTACATACCCGACAAGCTATTGGCCCAAGAATTAGCGTATCAAATTACGTCCACAGGAGCAACCAAGACTCTGAGGACTTCAAAAAAGCAAGTTTGGCCTACTTTTCCTCTAAGATGCGGTGTTTATACTTTGCATGACTATAAGCACGCGGAGAAGGAAGCAGAGAAAATTAATATGCTAAACCTTGCTACCATTCCTAATAGGAGATTTGACCCAAGGAAAGATGTCTACAATGTGCTTGAGCAGGCCAAACTCACAAAGTTTGATCATAAGGAAGATGATTTTGATGACTTATTTTCTTCGACAGAGTCATTATTCCAGGTCCAAGAACTGGCTAAAATGAGATATAATGATGAAGGGCTAGTAGAATTCAATAAACTCAAAGAATAGAGGTTGCAAACTCTGCCTCTAGATTTATGAGCTACTGCCCTGATGACAAAATCAAGCGAGCCTGAAGAGCAACGCATCGACAAATCTCCTACTGCATCAAAGGTTCTCGAGAAAGGTAAAGAGAAAGAACAGGAGAAAGTACAGGAGAAAGAGCACGAGGAAGAGCAGAAAAAGGAGCAAGATAAGGGCAGCGAAAATATCAATGTGGATACCCAGATTGATCCGAAACTACTCCAAGAATGGCAGCAATTTGAATCCATCATAAGCAATCTGGAAGGTCCAAAAAGTGCCGATACATACAAAGCAACAAATACACAGGATACAGTGTCAACAAAGGTTCCGAATGAAGGAACTAGCGGCCTACTCCCTAGTACAGATTTAGAAATAATTCCAAAAGATCCCTATGATCAAATCATTTTGCAAGTGGAGGACATACCTCCATTAGATGTCTTTTACAGCACAAAACACAGGGCTGTAGTGAAACGACAGCGGAAAAGGAGAAGACTTGATCAACCTTCCCTGTTTCCAGAACAAACGGAGACAACCAATGTAGTTTGGAAAGAGGAGTTTGATCCTTCCGATGACCTAACAAAGCTTTCCCAGTATGCCGGAGCTTATTTGGCAGCCACCATGGACAAGGCATCGGAAGTGAGTAATCTACTAAAAGAAAAAGACCAGGCAATTATTTTGTTACAAACATAGCTGTCTGAAGCATAACAGAAAGTTGAACAGTTGGAACAACAATTATCAACACAGCAGCAATTAAATAATCAATTGAATAAGCAGTTGCTTGAAGAGAAAAAGAGAATAGACTGAAGCGCAATTCAAAAGCATAAAGAATTATCAGAAGCATTGGCAAAATTAAAGATGATAAATGAACTAATGGCGAAAACAAAAGATGAGAAAATCACTCAGCTATCACTTCAAATAGAGAGATTCAAGAGTCTTCCAGAACCTGCCGATTTTAGAACAGAAGCGCTACAGATTAATAAGGCATTGGTGACACAATTAAGACTGTTATGCCATAATATTTCTCAGGTTTAACCCCTTTGTGATATAACGGCATCAATAATTGATAAATCAGTTGATGCTAGACAGGATTTGGAGCAGGCCGATGAGACCCTGACAAATTTTCTTGCTTGGCAAGACACCAGTGAGGGACAGGCATCAAATCTACCCAAAATCCTAGAATCACACAAGGAAATCCTATTATTAGAATGGCGGTCTCAGTTTCATGTTTATACAAGCTTGAAATGAAAATACTATGCTTGGATTTAGTTTCATTTTTACACAAGCTTAAAATGAAAAAACTATGCTTGATATTAGTTTACATGCCCCCAACATGATGAAAGGGAGAGTCTCCTATAACCAGATGGAAGTTGCTGCGGTGAAGCAGGACGATTATCCAACACCTTTTGGGCTTCATCCAGATAGACAAAGGTGAATGGGGTGATTCCCTTCACATAACCTACAGGGAACCTTAACTTTACCATTAGGTGCATGCCCCACAAGCTTCATTACATTCACCTAAGTAGACTACTCATGGCTATCATGTGGATGGAATGAAGGTTCTTTTACAAGATCAAATGAAAGAATCAACTAGGATTTTACGAGATCTTCATCAAAGACTCGACTTGGAACTTGGGACCAAGGGTCCTTGTTTCATTGTTGAATGAGCTTGACATAAGACAAGGAACTTTTCTCAGATTCCTTGTTTCATTTTTTAACGAGGTTGACTCAAGACTAGGAACTATCCTCATGGACCTGTTTCCTTTTTTAACGAAGTTGACACAGTAAAATAACTATCCTCATATTCCTTGGTTTCTTTTTTTAACGAGGTTGACATAAGACAACGAACTATCCTCAGGAGTTGTTTCATTTTTGAATGAGGTTGACACAGTAAAAGAACTATCCTTATACTCCTTGTTTCATTTTTTAACGAGGTTGACACATGACAAGGAACTATCCTCAGACTCTTGTTTCATTTTTTAATGAGGTTGACACAAGACAAAGAACTATCCTCGGATTCAATCACAACTCATAAGACGTCATGAAAGAGAGATCTAGTTCCAATGCCCCCAGTACATGATGTTCAACATCACTGAATTGATCATTAGATGATGTAGGTATGGAACAGGTTGCCATGTAATTAACTTGTGTTGGGGCTGATACCATTGGTACAAATGGACCATTTAGGGATGATGGTTGACTAGGAGCTATATTTGGACTGGGGAATGAAAGCTAGTGAACGGTGACTATTCTGCCTTCATGCGGGAAATAAATCACTCGAAAGAGTGTTGAAACAATAGCTCCCATGCCATAAACATAGTCGCGCCCTAGAAGTAAATTGTAATCTAAAGGGCCTGGGACTACCATCATGTTCAGATAAACAGTTTTCCCTCCCAAAATAATAAGTAACTGAGGAAGGATCCCTAATGGTCATCTGGTTCCTCTGTTAAAGCCCAATAGATTCTGTGTAACAGGCACAAGCAGTGGCGAACCAAGCTCTTGCCAAGCAGTTGAGGAAAGGATACTCACTGATGCACCTTCATCTATAATAGTGCCAGATACAATCATTTTACAAACTTGTACTATGATCTGGAAAGGCACATAAGAAGAAAGGCAGAATCCTGCTGGTCAATTCCAATCAAAGGAAGTGGCTAGACTACTTGGAGGGGGTACTGTAAAAATGGGAGGATTAACCCCTTGAGTTACGAGAACTGGATGATTTTCCTCCTGTCTTGATGGAACAAATGGATTGCCCCTAAGCTCTTTAGAATCTGGAGAAACAAAAAGAACTTGAGTGTATCATTTTCACTCTCTTCGGGAAAGGTACAATTTGTTGAAGGTGAAATCGGGTCAACTTTTGCCTCGACCTGTTGATTTGGGTTAGGTATAGACTCATTGGCTTCACTTTTAGAGAGAGTGGATTTGACCGACGATTGATTTTGGTCAGTCAATTTGTCAACTAGTCAAAGACTTAGGGAAGTTTCTTGTGACTAGATGGAAATTGTTGTGGTGAAGCAAGACGGTTATCCAACACTCTTTTGGCTTCATCCAAATAGGGACAAAGGTGAATGGGGTGATTTCCTTCACATAACCTACATGGAAACTTGACTTTTCCCTTCTATCCATGAACTTCACTATCACTAGTTGATGGTATGTCACCAACATGATCTCCAGAGGTTGATGACACGGGATGATGTGAACGGGAAGACCATTCTTCTAAGATCTGAGGAATATCAGGACAATTTTGAAGAAGATGTCTCCTGCACAAAGTTTTCATGGATATCGAACTTTGTGAGGCTTAATGGACAATTTCTCATCAGATTTTGTATTCAAAGCAATGATTGCTTGGTTGCCCCTCTGCTAAATTTTCTTCTTCTTCTTCTTCTTCTTCCCTTTCTTCTTCTTCTTAGCCACCTAGTTACTAGTACCAATACTTTCACTAGGCGAAGAGGAAGAAGGGGAGGAATAAACAACCGAGGAAGAAGACAAAGGGTCAAATTTAGGATCAACTGGAGGTTGATTTTGTCTAGTTGGACGTGTACTCAATTGTAGAGAAATCATGACATTTTGAACCAAAGAGGTTGAAAACAACCATACTAGCAAGCCAATGGTAAATCCTGGAAGGGACAATGTAGCCATATATGGAGCACCAATATTTCCAAATGGAGGAAAAGGACTAGGATTCCCACCAAAAGGAATTCCTTGATTGGTGGAATCCAGATTTGTCGCCATATGTTTCAACCTAAGATCAACTAATTTTTACGACACTAGAACTTAACTTAACTTTTTCATTTTTAAGAGTCGAGAAAAAGCAAAAGATGACTCTAGTCGCTTTCATTGTTTAATGAGCTTGAAAGGACAAGAGCTCATATGAACCTCTTCTTTTAAGGAGTCGAAAAGGAGAAAACTTGACTACTCTGGAGATACTAAGCAAGAGTTTTACCAAACTAATCACAAAACTGCAATATACACCTTGGTGGTAAATTAAAGAGAAACTACTAAGGATTTATCGTACGATAGTCAGTCTTCCTGAATGTTGTGTTCGGTGCATTGTGATCGGTAAGGCGGCATACTCGGATTCCTAGGGATAAAGGATTTCAACCTATTAGGGTCTCCCACTATATACGCAACGCTACAAGGAGCACAAGTCCGTACTAGCACTTATCGAATCAAAGAGGAAGAATCACCCAACCTTTAGTGAAAATGACAACCACTAAGTTTAAAGATGTTGAAACACGTCTCGAGCCTAGACCTCTATATGTGTTGCGTTAAGTTCCAAAGAATTGTTAGATTAATTGAGGTAAATTTTAAGTCCATCTTCTTTAGAATTTTCCTTTAAAGGTTCACCACGAGATGTTTTTCGAAATTCCTAAAAATGCAACTAGAATGAGAAGCACTATTTCCATTTATTTCAACAATGAAAATCCTAGCTATGAGGGATAGAGCATACAAGTATTATTGAAAAAACAACAAATAGCATGAACTAATGCAATTCCCTAAACCATTCCTTTTTAGCACACAAAACTCAAACTCTAAAATGCAAAGTGCATGGTTTTTTTTTTTTTTCTCCCAGTTTTCCTTAATGTGAATGATGCAATAAGAAAAACAAATGAAAAACGATTCAGAATTATTTTCACACAAAATGAAGATTGCTACAATTTCTTTCAAAGAAAAAAAAGAAGACTTGTACGACACTTTCAATTTTGAAGAAATGATGCTTTTCAAAACTTTGAATAAGAAACCAAATCGAATGCACAAAAATAGATTGATCAATTATCTTATGAAGGAAGACTTTACGACACTTCACTTTTTGACGAAAATGACAACTTTACGACACTTTTCAATTCGACATGACAATCAATCAAAATTACTTTTCGACAATAAATTGCAAATGATAAACAAATACAAAAAAAAATCAACAATCCAGTCTATGTGAGGCCAAACTAAGGAAATGAGAGGTTGACTTCAGAAATGATACATCATTTATATCCACCAAGCAATCCAAAAAATATTGAAAATTAACAAAAACTTTAGCTCCTAGATGGGAAACTGATCTTCAAGAGATCATCGCACCCTAAAGAGGGACCAAGTGCGATGCATAGAACTTTGTCCATGCGGGAGCTGTAATGCATAGTAGGCCACAGTTAAGGACAGTGCGATGATTACAGGGAGCGATTCTTAAGGTGTTTTTGGCTCAAATTCAATTCAATTTTCAATGGATTAAACTTGACTTGAATAAACAATAGCAAATAAAGTGTATTGGAATGTTCTAAGAGGCTACAAAGAGAAAAATTGAGTGTATCTAGGTCTAGGGGAGACTGAAAATAGAGGTGAAGTACCCTACCCAGTCTGTAGACAACACTCTTGGCAATTCTAAAAAAAATTGAAAATTTTCCAGAAAAATACCAAAACGTAGGTACCTGGAAAAGTGGAAAACAATTTTATTTTATTTTTTTACCCGGGATTCCTAGTCGACATATATTGCACAAATTTTGTTGTCTCCTACTCGGCTAGTACCTGTGACCTATGGAAAGAACCAGAAAACCACTAGAATTTGAAAATTTGACAACAAAATAAATAATACTACAAATAGAGATTGAGAGACTAAAAATAGCTATAGAAAACACTAAAATTTATTGAAACTTTAGTCACCTAAGAACATTTGTATTAGACCAATGGATTCACCATTTGTTAGTGTGTGATTTCTTGGAAGGTGTACAAAAAACACTTCACTTAAGTCACTAGGTGAGAAGTGACCCTAACAATTATTTGATGGCTACTTACGATTCATATTTGCAATAAAAATGGAAAAACCTGTAAAAAAACATATACAACCTAGAATAGAAAGAAGTAGTAAATTTATCCAATGTAATAACCCAAATGGAAAGACTTTAATTGAATAAATTATTTATTGAAAACACCTAGTGAAGGAGATATACAAACAGGGTTTGGAAATCCCCCTCTATGGGAAGGGTCCTATTAGGGTCCCATAATAGGAATCAATGGTGTTGGCCTCTTACTATTCATTTTGGTCAGTTTAGCCTATGAATCACTAGGTTTCATAGCCTAAAGGTTTAGTTGTCAAAGATGTCATTCAGTCCTTGAAGTCCCGTGGTCAAACTAGTCTAAGGCTAGGAACTTTTTTGCTTTTTAAGCTTCTATAAAATGATCTTACATGTGTTTTCATGATAAATTTCTCAGAAGCATCTTTCCAATGGTATATTCATTTCTTCAAACTGACTTGTGGATCAAAAGTTAGAGTAGATTGAAGTTCCCCTTTGAAAATCAGAAAACAAGGAGAAATTTGCCCTAAGTATAAAATCTCGGATCCCACATATCGGAGGTTTGGAGAGAGCAATAGTGGAGGTTGGAGCAAGGTCAGCAATCAATGATCGTCAATATCTCATATCGGTGAATCAGAGGTTTCGAGACACTTCACAATAATGATAATATCAATGAACTGCGATCACCAATTAGGCACATCAGCAAGCGATATCGGAGATCGGCAATCAGAGGTGCATGGTCATATCAGCAGTTAATGGGTCTAGGCATATCAAAAATCAATGATCAATGGTTTCAAACTATCGAACTTAAAAAATTCCTGATATGCGATGTTGCGATATGTGATTAAATCGTCGGGAATATGCCGCTAGTGTTAAAGTGTCGGGGAGGGTTGATTACAAATTAGTAAAAGATTTCACGGCAAAACCAGGATAGGTCAAGCCTTTTCTCTCTCCTCCAAAGGGACACACGGTCAACAAATACTGGATCTAATAAGAGACACTCTGAAAACAGAGAATGGATCCAATAAGAGACACATGGGAGCAAAATACTGTATTTGATAAAATACACAGGGTGAACAACTATTGGATATGATAAGGTACACATGGTGGGTTGTGATTAGTTTTGATGAAGGCCATGTGGTGGCTGATGTCATCATGATGTAGCAGTACAATGGACATGTGGCAGGTAGTTTTGGCATTTTCAGGGGTCACAAAAGGCTAAAAAAGGGTGACACATGTCACCACTCACATGATGCACATGGTAGTAATGACATCATGTATCAAAGATTGATGATTGCAGGTTAAGGTGTATTGTGCATCTAAGTGAAATCGTCGATTGAAAACCTCTGATTAAGGGGCTCCGATATGGGGGCTGGCCTATTGTTGCGTGAAGAGTCATAGAAATAAGGGATAAACACAGTAGGTGATCGACGATCGACAATTAGTGAAAGTAAAATGTTGTGCACCAAAGTTACATCCCCGAATAGAAACCATCGATTAGAAAAGCTCTGATATTATAAAATTCCTAGGCACATATGTTGTGGCAGTATTTCAAAGAATCGTCCCCATGTCCCCAGCTAAAGGGTTTAGCCTTAGAAGACTGAGCCTATAGTCACAGCCTATACTCCACCATGTTTTATGGCTTTGAATATTCATAATTAACTCGATAAGATTGAAATAGATCGCTAAGGCATCTGAAGGATTTTTAATAGGATTTTAGCATCATAGCAGGTAGTTCAGGATTTTCCAAAGGGCTACGGGCATATGAGGATGAATATGGTTTTCTGAGGTAATGTTGTTCCTATAATTTTCCTTAATCTTTTTGTTTCTGTTAGAAACAATGATAGAATGCACCTTTGATCCACTTAGGTGGATGAATGCAATGTATCTGGCCCTTGGCCAAAATAGTATTTAAAGGCTAAATATACAATGTAATAGAGAATGGAGAATTGTTGAGTTAATGTTCTTCCTATATCAAAACATTTTTATAAAATCTCAGAGCATACTTTGGTTATTATTTTTAAGAGATTCATGTGGTGTGTGGTTTCAAGTCTATGATTCCTCAATGTTAATCTAATATTCATTTATGAAACTCTTATCTTGAATTCATCCTTAGATGTTCATGATAATTGTGGATCTCATACATGATATAATTCTTTGTTTCTTTGTCATGGTTCTTCTGAATATTTGGTTATAATTTGTGTAGCATAATTCATAATTATATGCTCTATTGCATCTGACTGAATATTTTTGTGTTTCCATCATTCTTCACTATACTACAATTGATAACTGACTTGAAATATGTGCCTACCTTGCCTTTGTTATCTAGATAGATCATGCATGCCCTAATTTTCTATAATCCTATACTTTAGTGGCCTCCACTCCTAACAATTTTCATCAAACCTTATGTTATATACCTCTAAGCTTAATAACTAGTCTCAAATCCATATCCTATCAGTTGTTTTGACTTATAGTTGATCTAGTGAGAGAGCCCTCTCCAAGGTTAGGGGGAATGGACCTTAGCCTACAAGTGGTTTTTTGTTACCTCTAATATCCCTTTTCTCAGCCTTAAAGGATTTACAGAGTGCTAACATTTTTGGCATCGTTGCCAAGGAACTAATTTTTTTTTTAATCTTCTCTAGGAAAGATCTTTAAAGTTTCAGATTTGATTGTTGATGGTGGACAATAGTCAGACAAAGGAAGGATGAAATCATTCACCTGGTGACTCCAAGACTTCAAAATATATTTATAGAAGGACAAACTTCATCAAGGAATGATAGAAAAATATCTTGTGAGGGTCAGGTACTTCAACTTGAATTTTTTGTAGGATATAATTTTATATTGTATCAATTGCCTCCTGTTTTTTCCTGAGTATATAAAAGGGATTTTATTTTATCTGTTAAACTCGAATGTAGACTATAAATATCCACGTGAGTCTTCTTTAAGAGATGTACATCATTCTCCTGAAGTTTCAAGTGTATCTCTTGTTTGTATGAGTTTTCCTGAACAATGTCCAATTGATAATCATAGCCAAATTGATATAGTTTCCTTTCAAACATCAGTCCTCTTTGCTACCCCGTATGCCCTATTACATCTGCTAGCTGCTTTGTATGAATTACCATAGAATTATGGGCAAAGGATTCCTAAATTTTATAGTGCAAGCAAAGTCATAGTTTGACAGCATGCAGACAGAATTATCGTTTTTATGGATATGGAGGAAGTTGATTCTGAGGACGTGAAATTAAGGTTGTTTTCTCAACGCCTTACAGGATAAGTCAGGACATGGTATAAAATCCTAGAAACTAGAAGTATTCCTTCTTTCCAATAGTTTGAACATGTTTTCATTGGAAAATGGGAGGTCAAAGTGAACCCTTTTCAGATTATGGATGAATATCAGAACCTAAAGAGGCAGCCTGGCGAGATAGTCCAAGGATTCTCAACCAGATTTAACAAAGTTTTTAATGCCATACCTTCAGATATAAAACCTCCTCCTAGAGTGGTTATGCTTCATTTCAAGATGGTTTTGAGGCCCATGTTGCTTATCAGCTCAGAGAGAGGAACCTTGCCACTTTGGAGGACACACAAAAGTTCATGGTTGATGTAGAAACCAATCTATTGATAAAAAAGGCCAGTGTGGAAGCTGAAAGGAAAGAAGCCGTGAAGGAGGATATTTCTCCATTGTCAGACCATAATCTGGAAAGAGTGACAAAAACCATGGAAAGGATGATGGAAGCATTCACCTTGCAAAATGAACCTGTTGTCTGAAAACAATTAAGAAAGCCTGCTTGCCAAGCAAAATGGGCAAAAAAAGGGGAGATTGGTTATTTTTCTCTCAAGGAGTTATACACTAATTGTTTTATTTATTCATTTGAATAGAGTGCTAAAGAGCATCTAGTGTCATTTTCTCAGTAAGAGGATGTTCAATTTCAACAATTTAAGGAAAGCAATCATCCTTAATAATATGATGAAAGTTTTGATTTAGGTGAGCAGTCTTATAATTTTGACATTGAACATGAAGAAAACAATGCATTTTTTGATGGTAACTCTCTACCTTTATGTTAGGCTACATTTGAATTGCTGAGAGAAAATTATAAGATCGCTAAGAAAGCAAGAAAGCAAGTTGAAGCTAGCGTAACTTGGCAACAACCTTTTGATATAGTTGAGGACTTTGTTACTTGTTACATTGAAGACTCTTTCAGTCAAATATTGCAATATCCTTCTCAATTTTTTATCATCCAATAGAAGATTAATTGGATTATTTATGAAGTCAAAGTTCCCCTCCTTTAGCTAGTTGTGAGTCTGAAAACAGATGGAGACTTAGTTTGTTTTCAGGAAAAAATCTAGTGAACAAAGGTTTCTTCTTTTTCTGAAAATGAAGCAGATTGTACTCTTGATGATGAATCTCATGTATTTTCTGCTGAGTCTAATGGATATATTCAACGGCCTTGCCGATTGTTAAGTAACCAAGAAGAATATCAAGATATTTTTTTGAGTTGTTCTTTAGCCCATTCATTTTTTGAATTATTATTTCAAGAATTTTGTGAAAATCAAAGTTTTGAATTTGCATGCATAAAGGCTTTAGATAGTGAAATTGTTCCAAGTAATGGCCACTGAGTATTGCAGGAAAATTTTGAAGAAGAGCATATTATTGAAGACCCCGTGGATGTGGATTTTCACAAGATCGTGCAATGTACTAAAGAACAGGACAAAAATCTACTTCTACTTTCAATAACAAAAACCAATAGATCAATGAAAACAATATGAATAAGAAGACGATAAATTAATGGCACATAACACAAGATGTATATGGGGAAAGCCACTTCTCAAAACCCTGCTATCTGTATTGCATATATCATAAATATGAGTGAAGAAACAAAGCTTGTTCTCACTAGAAAAATTCCACACAAGTATGCTTAAATCTCTCAGCTCACAAGCTAGCTCTTGGCCAACACTTAGCCAATTATGTAGCTCTCCAAGCACTTAATCTCTTGCGTGATTGCTAGGATGAATAACTCATATTTAAAGTGAATTCATGCTTCCAAAACTATGCAATCCAAACATAGAATCAATCTTTGATGCATGCATGATATTTATACTCCAGTAAATAATACAACTGATAGTACATTGTCCCTGCACTCTAGTCTCAAATGGGTCTCTCTCAAAATCGGCATGCATGAGTTTTTGATGAGGGAATCTTCAGCTAACAAGAGTGACACTTGTGGATGAATTAGTGCAACAACTAACTGCTAACTCTCTATTAGTTCCACAAACAGTTTGGAACCAATTTAACTAAACTTAACACAGTAAACTGAGTGATCAAATTTCTAACTCAATTTAAACTCATACTGGACCCATAAAACTTAGGGAGAACATATACATGACTAAAAAAGACTTCCAACTTGGAATTCCTAAGATAAATAAGTTAATTAAACTTAATTAACTATTTACAAGTTTCTATGAGAATAGAATTTGATTTTAATTCTCAGTTTAATTCAAGGACAAATTAAACTGGAATTTCTTGTTGCCATTTCTCAACGCTCCGTCTCAACAAGAAAGGGATTATCAACTAGCTCAATCCTGCCTCTATGAAACTCGAATTTACATCTTGACAATGCCTTTGTCAAAATGTCAGCATATTTCTCCTCCGTGGGAATGTACTCTAACAACATAATCTGCCTCAATACACAATCTTTGAGATGATGATATTGGATATCAATATACTTGGACCGATCATGAAAAGCTGGATTTTCAGAGAGTTTGATACAACTCTGATTATTGTAGTAAATCATAGTTGAAACCATCTTCTGACCAAACAAAATAACCAGGATCTTCCTCATCCAAATGGCCTCACATGCTGCTTGACTTGAAGTCATGTACTCTTCCTCTACCAAACTGAGTGCAACCGATCTCTGTTTTATGTTGTACCAAGAAACTACCGCTGACCTAATACTGGAGATGCCTCCTGATGTTCTCTTCCTGTCAGATGGACTCCCTACCCAATTTGCATCGGTTAAGCCTTGAAGCTTCACTCCCTCTGCTTGTCTGTACCATTATTCATATTGAGAAGTGCCCCTGAGGTATCTCAACACATGTTTTTCCGCCTTGCAATATAGCTTGGTAGGCCTAAACGTCGCTTGACTAAGCTGGTTAACTTCATAACACATATCTGGTCACGTGCTCACTAAGTACATGAGTGAACCCACAAGCTGCCTATAAAAAATAACTTCCACTACTTCCCTTAAAGTAGCATCCTCCTTCCTCTAGTTACCTGCTACAGGAGTCTCCATGGTTTTCCTGCTCCCCATGTGGAATCTCCTAAGTATCGCATTGGCATACTTTCCATGAGACACAAAAAACTCCCCATTTCCCTACCATACCT
The DNA here is from genome assembly GCA_000404065.3 of Pinus taeda. NCBI lineage: Eukaryota > Viridiplantae > Streptophyta > Pinopsida > Pinales > Pinaceae > Pinus > Pinus taeda. Next base: position 7,674 of record APFE030396491.1, on the reverse strand, counting down.
CCATGCCAAGAAAGTAATGCATTGAGGCCCATGTCCTTCATCTCAAACTCCCTTTCAAGGTCCTCCTAGCAAGACTTGATCAACTGATCATCACTTATAAGTATGAGATCATTAACATAAAGTACAATGATCAACATTTTAACTTCCACCACTATGTGGTACAAGTTTGCATCCGCTTCACTCTTTGTGAAGGCCAACCCGGTGAAGTAGTCATCTATCCTGGTGTACCAAGCACGGGGTGCTTGTGTTAGCCAATACAACACTCTTGTGAGTTGGCACCCATGCGACTCATGGTCAAGCATCTCAAAACCTTCAGGCTACTCTATGTACATCTCTTTCTCAATCATAACATTAAGGAAGGTTGTCTTCACATCCATCTGATGTATCTTCCAACCCATTTGTGCTGATAGTGCCAATAAAGATTTGATGAACGAGTACCTTGCAACAGGAGAAAACATCTCATCATAGTCCCCTCCACTGGTGAAAATCCATGGACCACAAATCTAGCCTTATGTTTCTCCACACTACCATATGCAACTTTCTTTACCTTGTAAAGCCAATGTGAGCTCACCAATGAATGTTAGCATCCCCACTTAGTAGCGAAGGTGGTCTTACTCCTATCTTTCGATGCTATTTTAATCTGATGGTACCCATAAAATCCATCTATAAAGGAGTAGGCCTCTTGCCCTCCTACATTTTCCAAAACTTCTTCTATGAGTGGTGTTGGAAATGGGTCATGTATGCATGCGTCATTCAACTTCCTTAAGTCGACACAGATCATTATTTCTCCCTTGGTAATTTTATCCTGTACTACCATTGGACTCACCCAATTAGATTCTTCCACAAATTCGATTATGCCAGCTGTGACCATCTTCTCGAGTTCCTCCTTTACCTTCTCCTTGTACTTTGGGTTGAGCCTATACGGTCGCTATTTTACAGGCTTCACATCGGGCTTAAAATTGATTTTCATGACACCTAGGTCTCCCACGATGCCTTTTAACTTCCTAAACTTCGTTGGGAACAACTCATGGTACTCATGCAATAATGCATTGACCTTTCCTACTGTATCTTCATCCCAGTAATATCCTATGCGCACAAACTTGGGCTCCGCCTCTAAGCCTATGTTGACTTGCCTCATCTTAACAGACTCGGTGACATCAGGTCCTTCCACTTCAATCTGTCCCTATGACTCAGGAATATTAATGTTGCACGAATCTTCCTCACCCTCCTCAACAGTCATTATAACATTCCAGGGCATGCCACAGCTATGCATTTTAGTCAGGCTGTACCCAAGTCATTGGTTCCTTAGGTGTCTGGAAAATTTCTGCTCTAATTTCTTTTAATAAGTACCTGTTCCATCCCATCAATCAATATTATGTTATTATGTTGTGAATGAGTTATGTCCTCAGTGAATTCTGCTAATCCCTGTGGGGAGAGACCATCATTGGGTGCATAATCCGTCAGGAGGATTTATTTCCAGTATTACCTCCTTAGATTTCCATATGGACCCTTGCTTTGATTAGGACAATTGATCGTGAGATGTCATCTGTTGTGACAAACCAGACATCAGAAGGGGATTTCCCAACAATCCACCTGTTGTCTTTTGTAGAATGTGCCCCAGTATAAGTCAATGTCAATGGAAGTAGGTATCCCACTAGATGAGTCTACCTCTATTAGGAACCATGCAACCTTCTTGTCCAACAACCCCAAGCAACCTTCATCCACATAATATAATTTTCCAATATTACTGGCCATTTCCCGAATCACACCTTTTTGTCCATAATTCAATTAGAAATCTAGGTAATTTAGCCCAAATGATATTCCTCTTGGGAACCTCCATAACAAGATCAAATCCAACCTTCTAGTTATGGAGAACCAAAAATCTTCTCCCCTTGACCTAGGGTAAAGGAACAATTTTGTTTTTAACATCCTCCTCAAGGAAATGAAACCCGAACCAGTCATTCACCATCACATTGACCTTTGTTCGGTATCCAAGGAGGGAAGCGCAGTTATATTGTATCTAGTCTTTTATCTTGATGCCATTCATTCTAATGAACTCTCATCTGCTGACCATCATTCTCTTTCGTAATATAACCACGTTATCCTAATATAGGTCTGCCCCCAATATGAGATTTTGTACTTCTTCCATGGCTCTGATAAGATTTTTTTCTCTTTTCTTTAGTGTGTCACATCTTCTGATCCCGGTTCATCCGAGACCTATCCTGTTCGAACCCCCTAGTGACAGCCTTGTTGAGTCACACTGAAGATCTAAGATTGTGGAGATTTCTTGGGGCAGCCTGTGGAAAACTTTCTTGAAGCATAGCTTGAAGGTTTGTAAAAACAACTTGACTATTTGAGAATATTTTGAAGCAGTGAAGACATCAGTAGCTGATCTTGAAATCATTCTTAGAGATATTGTTGACCTAGTGATGTATGCCTGAAGTCATCATGAGGTGACCTTGAAGAAGTTGTTTTTGGGTAACATGAAGAGTTCTGGTGACGCCTTCATGTGAAGAACAAGGTTGTTATTGATGACATGATGTGGAGACTAAGTGAAGGGATAATTGAAGATTGATAAGGCTCGTTGAAGAAGACTTTGGGAGCCGTGAAGTACAACCAAACATATTTTGACAAAGCAAAGTTATAGGATTGGTGTCCTTGGAGGTGGTGCTCCTAAACTCAAGGTTGGTGCCTTGGATAAGACAGGGTCGAAGCCCTAGAGGTTGGAGCCTCACTAAAGTCCAAGTAGGTGCTTGGCACATCCCAGGTTGGAGCCTGGGTGTCTTCATCAAGGGTTGGAGCCCTACCTATATTGTACTTGATTAATTGTAAAGATTATATTAATAAAACATTTATTTCTATTGTTCATTTTGTGTTCTAAATATAAGTGATCTAACTGGTAAAAATAACAATTGAAAAGAAACACTGATTCAATCACCTCCCTGCCCCCCCTCTCAGTATTTCCTACAGAAATTGTTACTATGTTTTTTTATGAACATAGATCCTATACACAACAACATAACATGTTGCACCACCAAAAGCTGCATCCAGTTCATTGTTTTGCGACACTGCATTTAAAATTCCTGTATCTATTTGCTTTAGTCTTTTCTCACTCTTGGTTCTCTAATATTTGTTTTATGGTTTTGTAGGTTTGCATTTTATTATGCTTGTTCACCAATGGGACACTTCAGTGCGAATCAACCACCATATTGTGTACAGGAAATATTTTTGAATGTCCATATACCATCACCAACAACTTTGTTAATGAGTTGGACAATCGTTTCATGATTCTATTTCGCAAAAATCTGAACACCATAATCCCAACTAGCTAGATACAAGTAGAAAACCATATGTCTTCCTGGATTCCTTGTGTCTTTAATTATTAGGAAAAGAATCGATATGGAGAAAGATGCCAATAACATCAAATATGAACATTCCCATATGTTTTTGGAATCCATAACAGGGCATGAAAGATGAGCCTTAAAAAACACGCACCAAACCAGACTGCGATGTCTCCGGGAAAAATCAATCCCAATGTGGACCAATGTCAGTGCACAAGGGGAAAGCCACTTAGCAGCCTAGTGTCCATCCTTTTGTCATCCACTCTTTCACGCTGCAACCTCCTATTCTTCCCTTGATGAACAATCTCTGTACTGCAACAGGATTCCCTTGAATCACCTCACCAATAAGTTTGTGTAAATAGGGGAGGGATGCCATTACCTGTGCGCCCTCCCCTCCACCTCGCCTACAACCATGTGAACCGCGGCTGCCATCGTATGAAAGGTGTCCGATGTGGACTGCCACATGTTCGGCACTGTTTCAAGGTTTCAAAACACGCTTCCGCACCGTCTCAAGGCTTGTTTCCGCCTCATTTCTGCGATGTGTTGTTTCCCTCTTGTTTTTCTGTTTGGGTCTGGTTATTGGGCGAAGCCCTCTGCCGATGATGGTGCGGGGGGCTCTAGTACCTGCGCGCTTCATCCGCCATGGTTGAGCTGATGTCCGCCATTATTTGCCGATACGCATCCATGGTTGGAACATGGTTTCTGTCTTTCTTGTGGTTTTTCGCCTGCAATTGTTGGTCATTCTAGACCGTCGGTGGTTTAGGATTTCCTTGGTGGTGGTTCAATTCATGCTATTTGTTGTTTGGGGAGGAGCTAGTAGTAGTTTCAGCCAGTTCGAGGTCAAAGGTTACATTTACAGGTAATTGCAGGTTTTTGTGTTTCTTGTTTGGTTTTTTTGTTGTCCAATTTCTAATTTCCAACTTGTTGCAGGTGTGGCGATCTCTGGAGAAGGTCTGACAAGCTCTGGACTTGGACATGGCTTCTATCCGATAGGATTTTAATCCTACCAGCCATTTCTGATGTGTTTTTCAACACAAAACACCTTAGTTTTGATAAATTTATCGTGCCATTTCATTCTCTGTTGTTGAACAACAATAGTCTTCTGGATAGCTACTGATCGAATCTCTTCTAACTCATTTAGCTATCCCAATTCTTCTTACTTTCAACCTGCATTGCTTCTTCATAACATTCAGTTTTACCAGAATCAACTAAATATGACATAATTGACATAGTCTTTCAGGTGATGACATAGTTGCATTAAAAAGGCAGCTCAAAAATCCTCCTCTGCATCATCCACAAACAGATGAAGTATTAGAAACTCGAAAGGAAGAGGAGCTTATGGAATTAGTCTGTGGAGTGATGGCCAACTCACTCTATCTAGACTGAATCAACGAAAAGACTGAATTCTTTCGCAGCAACTGAAAGAGTTTGGAATCCTTTCTCCCATTCTTTGATTCTTCTGAGCTTCTTCATTCTGTTGTATTTGTGCAAGTTTGCAATCAGTTTCCAAACTTGACACTTTTTCTCTAAGCTTTTTGAGCTCAGTAGCCTAGATGGTAATTTCCTCCATGTTTTTTACCAATTCAGATGCCTTTTCTGTGGATTTCGTTGCGCTTGTAGATGTACCTGTGACTAGCATAGTTGTAGTTGGTGGAACTGTTGGTGCTAAGGAAGCAGCCAATGTGGAGGGCACTGCTGTAGAGACTGTAGGAATGACAGTCTGTGGAGTGATGGCCAACTCACTCTATCTAGACTGAATCAAGTTATCCAACTCTTTCTATGTTTCTTTTAGTTGATCTTTCAGCTTAATGACTAAGTCCATAAGCTCCTCTTCCTTCTGAGTTTCTAATACTTCATCTGTTTGTGGATGATGCAGAGGAGGAATTTTGAGCTGCCTTTGAGGAGCTTATGGACTTATGGACTTTCTATGTTTCTTTTAGTTGATCTTTCAGCTTAAGGACTAAGTCCATAAGCTCCTCTTCCTTCCTAGTTTTTAATACTTCATCTGTTTGTGGATGATGCAGAGGAGGAATTTTGAGCTGCCTTTTCAATGCAACTATGTCATCACCTGCGGTAGTCTTTCAGTTGCAACTATGTCATCACCTGCGGTAGTCTTTCAGTTTCAACTATGTCTATGTTTCTTTTAGTTGATCTTTCAGCTTAAGGACTAAGTCCATAAGCTCCTCTTCTTTCCGAGTTTCTAATACTTCATCTGTTTGTGGATGATGCAGAGGAGGAATTTTGAGCTGCCTTTTCAATGCAACTATGTCATCACCTGCGGTAGTCTTTCAGTTGCATAGTCTTTCAGGTGAGCTTCCTTTTTCAGTGCAATTCTTATTAGTTACATAACTATTCACGTATTCAGTTCTGCCTATACTGCAAGATTTTACATTAGACATATTTGTCTTTTTCCTCTAAAATGAAAGAACAATTATTAACCTATTGATTATTAAAGAAAAACAAAATAGAGACCCTAACCGAAAAAACTGTCCCTAACTAATACTGAGATTAAAAATTAAAACAAAGTCCTACATCCTACTTTGACAAACTGAACATAAAGAAACCAATTCGCTAATAAAACTTTCCACCTTGGTGGAGACCAACACTCGATCATGGTGCCCTAGCTGGATGCTCCTGCATCATAAAGCGAAATATAAAACTCAAACGAAAGCACAAGTACCTGGGCAGTGTAAGATAATATGCTGGGATTTCAGTAGGGAGGTTCCAAAATGAAATGAGGGAGAAAATTTGGAGGGTGGTTGTAGTTGCTACAACAATCTCCAAGTAAGTCGAAGATTATTGTAGAATATATGTAAGGGCTCAGATGACGGAATAAATGATGCCACATCAGTGCACGAGTCCTCGGTCACTTGCCAAGTGTTTCTGTTCTTTAAGAGAGGAAATGTATGAAACTGTATGCGTGCACCTTCTCAACTCAACTCATTTTTCTTTTCAGTAGCTGAAAAGAAAAATAAACTCTAAGCTTTTTGAGCTCAGTAGCCTGGATGGTAATTTCCTCCATGGATTTTACCAATTCAGATGTCTTTTCTGTGGATGTCGCTGCGCTTGTAGATGTACCTGTGACTAGCATAGCTGTAGCTGGTGGAACTGTTGGTGCTAAAGAAGCAGCCAATGTGGAGGGCACTGTTGTAGGGACTGTAGGAATGACAGTCTGTGGAGTGATGGCCAACTCACTCTGTCTAGACTGAATCAAGTTATCCAACTCTTTCTATGTTTCTTTTAGTTGATCTTTCAGCTTAAGGACTAAGTCCATAAGCTCCTCTTCCTTCCGAGTTTCTAATACTTCATCTATTTGTGGATGATGCAGAGGAGGAATTTGGAGCTACCTTTTCAATGCAACTATGTCATCATTTTTATTTTTTATTAGCTTTTTTGCAGCCTTTACATCCTTGGGATCATGCCCCAACTCTATGATTAAGTCCTCTAAGAAATTTATCCTAGTATCCTTGGCCTATGAAGAGGCCTTCTCTAACTGGAATTGCGCTAATATATTATTAAGCGAATTTTGGAGTTGATGTGCTACAATGGCCTTGCTGGTCAATGTGGAATAAACCATTTCCCCGGTTTGTTTGTGTAATTATATTTGGTCGATAGGATGTATATCCTTCGCCAACACCTCAAAATGTGTCTTCAAGTAATCTGTTATAGACTTGGGCTGGTGTGTGGTAGGCTTCATGAAATTCATTTGCATCTTACCTTCTTTTACATCAAAAAGGTTGACATTAGCCTTGTTTGATTAGTGGGAGCCATTTTAAGGTATTGTGCATAGCTTTGGGCCTTCAATATTTTGTTTCTAGCCTTTATTTCTTTGTATTTCTCTCTAATGTCTTGGTTCTAGCCAATTGGAGCCTTGAATGAGGATACTTCCACGCTCTGTTGTCTCTCTAGCATTTGAGCCTGTGAAGTGGAAAGTTCTTGTGTACCTCTAGAGGGAGTGGTCTGCCTGCTTTCTTCTCTTTCAATAACTATGGTTCTAGCTGTTTCCTCTGTGAACTCTTGTTCTGAAAAATGATTTAACCTTTGCCTCTTGACATATGTCTGTGCAACAGGTCTGCTAGAAGGAGTGGCATCCTCTCTATCTCTTTTGGGATTCTTCTCCTCATTTAAAGGAGTCTATACAATAGGAGGATTACTCATGATGTGTTCTAGATGAGCCAGCTCTTCTGATATGTCTGGTTGCTCTGATTCTTCTTGCTCTTGAGGTCCTTCTTCTGCTAGTTGCTCATTGTGCTCCCGTGTTTCCCTTTGGGATTTGGATTCCCCTGGCACGTGTATAAAGGAATCTTCATCAAGTCTTCTTTCTAAATCAATC
>APFE030396488.1:0-10661 GCA_000404065.3 Pinus taeda | reverse complement strand
ATTCCAAAACCTACCCCTAGAAGATGAAACGCCAAATTGTGGGCCCCGTTTTGGGTAAATTGGTACATCAATTTCCCAGGGTCGTAACTTTAGCATATGATCTCCGTTTGACGCGCATGATAGCTCGTTAGAAAGATCTATCCGAGAACTACCATTGTTGGAACAAGCAACATCGGTCCATTCCATGGACCCATGTTGCCCCCGGATTCCCCAAAAAACGTCGTTTAGGGCCTCAAAACGGCTCCGGAAGTTCAGGACCCGAAAAACTGCTAAAAATAGTAAGTGTGCTACAATTAAGGAAACTGAAAATGACTGAAAGAGACAGTTGTGGGGGTCCAAATGGGATAGGTGGGTGGCCACCAATATCCACCTGGATCACGCACGCAATCCCATCCATTGGCACTCTCACTGAGGTGAAGGAAAAGAACCAAGTCTGACTGGAGCTGGGCATGTACTTTGATCTGTTAATGCACGTATCCACCAACACGGACTTAGAGATTAGCATAGACACTATGCATGAGTATGTTGTTGGACCAACTGCACTCAAGACTATGATGCACATGTTATCAGAGGAGTTGGACAAAGGTGTCAAATCAATGTACCCGGATGCAACGGAGGCAAGAGTGCACTTTCAGCAGGATCTAACCATTGAGCACGTGGACACCATAACATACTACCAAGTTTGGCATCAGTTCACCACTGTCGATCATCGTGAGGATGTCAAAGATTTGGTATTCCCACAACTGTCTGATTCTTAGTGATATCTTACATGGCTTGGTTGAGCCTATTTTGTCTCACATGGGTACATGTGCATATTGTAATGTAACATGTTGTAATAGTGAAAGACCAAGTGTCGATAATAGAGTGTAACAATCATGTAGTAGTTGAAGAGTTATGAGGGTAGGTGAAGAGTCACAAAGGGGAATAACAAGGGTCACTGCACCCTTTGCTATTTATAGAACCTCATAACTCATTGTACAGGCTTTTGGGAACCAAGCTTCCTATAGGTATATCTTAGAGAAAGCTTAGAGTATATTGTAGTGAGCCTTGGTTTCTCCACAGCGTAGAGCTAGTATATCTCTTTGGAGGAATAGGTCGTAGTGATTGTAACATTTTTCTATCGGGACTAGTGGTTGGTCATAGTTATATGTATGATTAGATCTTTCACTTTCTTAATATAACAGAGCCAACACATTTCATGCATATGTTGTCATTGTATTTCAGCTATGTATGGACTTTTCTATATATGTTTGTATGAATATTATCTAGATGTGTTATTTCTTTAACCATCACTTTGGATCATTGGCTAACCTACTTTCTAGCTTGTGATGTATTTTTGTTCGTGTGTTCCATTCCAAGCTGTGTGTTACCACTGGTTTCTAAGGGGCACACTCATACCCCAGTTATGTGTGTTAGAGCCATTCATGCACCTTCCTTGACTTGGTGCATATCTCACACCCTTGCTACCAACAAGGACATCTTACCCACCTTTGCACACAACCGCGGTCAAGGCAATACCATACTACCCCACTGCTGGGACTCCTACACCAAACAATCTGAGGTCTAGTTGGGACCTCTTACCGTGGAGATCCCCTGACATGTTGTTGGGTTGAGCACCATAAAAAGACCCTAAGCTTTGAAACCCTCACTTATCTTGTCCAATTTGGTTGTACAGATAGGTTTCATAATTAGATCACTCATTATTATTCTCATGGTCTATTCCTTCGATCACATATTTTAAATTTTTTATCAATCTTGTAGATGTCTTGGGCACTGAACCCTTTCTAGCTAGGAACTGTCTCTCGGGTTACAAAAAAACCAACAATTCAGTTAAATTTCTAGCCACATTTTGGGTAAAATTGATTAGAAAAAAGTACTCACAAAAAATTCAATAAGTATAATGTTTAGACTATTTCTTTACAAATTCCTTTGGCGTAAGTAGGATACCCTCGACATGGGAAAGGGAGTTCCTACATGAATCCAAATGGTTACAATTATCAAAGATAAGAGGTCGAGTATTTGGATGGTCCATGAATAATAAATAGAGGCTTCACTGAATGTCACAATTAAGAATGAATTGAGGGTCATGAATATATTTTAAGGTCATTTTTTGTGGGTTAGCAATACAACTCAATGAGAATTGAAAATCACTAGCTCTCTCCATAGCCGTTTTCATGTTCTCTTCATATCCACATTGGACTAAGTTACATTAGATTTTGAAATAATATTTACATATATTGTGTACATCTTGGAAGGTAAAACCACATGGTACATTGAAAAAATGTTTAGCACAATTAGATTCCAAACCACTCGTGAGTTTGGACTTGGCCTTGTGCTATGCACTAGGAATTGACATGAAATATTTACATGACATTTGCATATGTTCATTTATTTAAGGTCATATGGTTTGACCCTCATCATAATGACTTCTTTATAATTTATACATAATTTAACTAAATATATCCAAGGGGCTAAAGCTAGAGTATAAACATTGAGATACTCCTATAATATGATCAACAAGGAGGAAAGAAAAACACCTAGAGATGATCATCCAAGTATAACAAACATTGGAAAATCCCTACTTATGAGCTACATTACGTGTTCAAGTACCCAATGGGATGCATACCAATACTACTTCTTGCCTTGATAGGAGTTGTAGCTTTCAACATAGAAGAAACTACTATATATGCATCCCTTAAGATTCCTATAAAGGAAACATTGTACATCCTTTACAAGGAGAATCATTATAAGTATTCCAAGAAGAAACCAAACATATTCATTACATTTTCATTAATGGGATTAGCAATATAAGGATTGAAATTTTTGTGTAAGTTGAGAGCCATCTGTGTGAGCCCTTTTCATAAAATATCAATTTCATATTAGTTGTCACTCTATATTTTATTTCAAATAAATAGGTGAACTAGAGAATCAATTTATTGCCTATGTGCTTACCCGTTTAGACTTTCGAAGAAGGTTTGTACTGAAACTTGTTCACTTCCATTGTAGGGTAATGTATTGGAATTCAAGGGCCTACGGGCTTTTTACGTTTAGCGAAGATTTGTGGATTCCCCTAGCTTATTCCAAGAAACATTTCAGGGTTCCCCCTCGCATGGTATCCCAAAGTAGAAAGAGAATAAATGTGGAAAAAGCAAAAGATATGGTCGGTCCTTTATTTGGGATGCTCTTATCAAAATCCAAAATTGGGTCTATCAGCGAAAAACTATGGTAGAGAAGTTTACGAATGTCTCTGTGGTGGACTCGATTTTACCAAGGATGATGAGAATGTAAATTCCCAACCATTCATGCACTAGAGAGATCATTTTGTCTTTTGTGCAGAAGCAATTTATAAGGCTCAAGCTGAGACAGGTGAAATTAAAGGACATTATTTGAATGCTACTGTAGGTACATGTGAAGAAATGATAAAAAGGGCAGTATTTGCAAGAGAATTGGGAGTCCTATCATTATGCATGACTACCTGATGGGAGGTTTTACCGCAAATACTTTTTTGGCTCATTATTGTCGCGACAATGACCTACTTCTTCACATTCACCGCACGATGCATCCAGTTATTGACAAATAAAGAAATCATGGTATGCATTTCTGGGTACTAGCTAAAGCATTGCGTATGTCCAGTGGAGATCATATTCACACTGGTACTGTAGTCAGTAAACTTGAAGGGGAATGAGATGTAACTTTAGGGGTTTTTGATCTACTATGTTGATGATTTTATCAGAAAAGGATTGAAGTCGTGTATTACTTCACTCAAAGATGGGTATCTATGCCAGGTGTTTTTCCCGTAGATTCAGGAGGTATTGACGTTTGGAATATGCCTACTCTGACCGAGATCTTTGGAGATGATTCCATACTAGAGTTTGGTGGGGGAAATTTGGGACATCCTTGGCGAAATGCACCTGGTGCAGTGGCTAATCGGGTTGCTCTAGAAGGTTGTGTACAAGCCTTTAATGAAGGGCGTGATCTTTCTCGTGAAGGTAATGATGTGATCCGTGAAGCTTGTAAATGGAGTCCTTAACTAGCTTTTTCTTGCCAATCATAGACAAACGATCATAATTAGATCAATACAAGTGATAATTTGTAGACAACATTCATCAATGTTGTAAACTCACAAACAATCTACCAACAACAAGGCAAATTGAGCATACTATCTTTGCTTCCACCAAGTATTGACAAACATAGATGGAAATGTTTTGTATGGCATTAGAAAATGATGAAAACTTGGAGAGGAATATGCCCTTTAGGAATGAACAATTCTAAACACTCTACTTTTTAAACCTTTTATAGTAGATTATCGAAATTGGACTAAGAAGTGGTTGGTTAGGTTTTAATTTCCATTGCTTAAATTGCATTTTTCAATTCATTAACAGATTCAATACCTTGAAAAAACCTATCACACCTAACTTGTGCAATCTCAACAACTCATATTTGTGAAACCACCAATTCGTTTAAATTTCTAGCCAAATTTTGGGTAAACGTTATGAGAAAAAGGTAGTTAGGAAAAAATCAAAAAGTATAATGTTTAGACTATTGGTTTACAAATTCCTTTGGCATAAGTAGGATACCCTCAACATGGGAAAATGAGTGTTGACATGAATCTAAATGGTTACATTTATCAAAGATACTAGGTTATGTTTTTGGATGGTCCATTAATAATTAATAGAGGCACCACTCAATGTCACGATTAAGAAGGAATTGAGGGTCATTGATACATTTTAGGTTTATTTTTTGTAGGTTAGCAATGCAACTCAATTATAATCGAAAATGATTGGATTGGATGAGATCAACATGACAAAATGCAATGAAATCAAGTAAAACACTATCCTCGGGTGTGTGCATGGTGATTAATGCTCATTGTTTATACCCCTGCCCTTAGGCCTCCTTTCCTCTTCCCTGCTAGTGAAACCATAACCCTTTTCATGTTGTCTCCATAGAAATGTTGGACCAAGTTATATTACATTTTGAAATAATATTTACATAGTTTGAGTACATCGTGGTATGCACTACCACATGGTATATAAAAAACATGTTTAGCTGAATTAGATTCGTAGCCACTCATTGGTTGGGCCTTGAGCTTGAGATATACACTAGGAATTGACATGAAATATTTATATGAATTACACATGGGTTCATTTATTTAAGCTCATACAGTTTGACTCCCATCATCATAATAACTTATTTATAACTTATACATATTTGAATTGAATAGATCCAAGGGGTCAAAGGTAGAGTAATTACATTGACATACTTCTACAATATTATCAACAAGGAGAAAATAACAACTCCTCATATGATCATCCAAAGAATAATAGACATTGGAAAATCCTAACTTATGAACTACATTACTTACTCAAGAACTCAATGGATGCAAACCAGTACTACTCCTTTCCTTGATAGGAGTTTTAGCTTTCAACATAGAAGAAACTACTATATATGTATCCCTTAAGGTTCCTATAAATGAAACATTACATCCTTTACAAGGAGAATCACTGGAATTATTCCAAGAAGAAAGCGGGCATATTCATTACACTTTCATTAATGGGATTAGGAGTATAGGGATTGAATTTTTTGTGTAAATTGAGAGCCATTTGTGTGAGCCTTTCTCATAAAATATCAATTTCATATTTGGTTGCCAGTATATAATTTTTTTCAAAGACATGGGAAAGCTGCCACGAATCATAGACAAACCATCATAATTAGATCAATAAAAGGCACATGAATTTGTAGACAGCATTCATCAATGTTGTAAACCTTACAAACAATCTACCAACAATAGGGTAAATCTACGAAGACACCAAGATATTCATAGACAAGGATATCAAGATGAAATAGCAGGATATCAATGAAACATTCTCATGAACATTTGAGGAAAATTTGGAAGACTGCACAGTCTATGTCAACATTCCCAAGTCTAGCTTATACTGGACAGAATGCATGTATCTCGCGTTTCCATGCACGGACATGATCCACTAGATTGTCTCACATACTGATCCCGAGACAATGATGTTGAGCAGTGCCAATGGAATGCAACTTGATACCTTCAGGGCGAAGGAATTTCAGGAGATGTATCACTTGCAACAGTCGGTGATCGCAATGGATAAACCCTTCAACAGAGCTAGAAACAACGCAAAATCGAGAGATATCTTGAAGAGTTGGGTGAAAGAGCCAACCAAGTTTGGGACAAAACCCAACCAGGTTTATAAGATGAATATAGTGTGGAAGGCATATCAGTACTTGGTCATCTTTGAATGCTGCCTATATAGCCAAGAGAGCATAGATACCTTCCTACATAGTTAGGTGATTACGTTAGACCGACTCGCCAGCGAAGGAAGACCTTATAACTAGTTTGACATGCTGGCTCTCAGGTTCAAGAAATAGGTGAAAAAAACCTGACATCCGCCCAAGGGTCACTAAGCGGGGATATACATGTCCACTTACATTTTGGATGCAGTCTATGCGCACCAACAATTTGCAGGCTTGGGTTGGGCATGGACACTTTCAGAAACATCTGTGCACACTTATTGCAGATTATTCTCCGAATGCAACTTCCGTGGAGTTATCATACAGTTCTTAGACCACTTTGTCACCCTATTGTAAAAAATTATATTTGAGTAGGATCCACCTTGCATGTCACATGCATCAATTGAGGCATCGATCGACATAGCAGATTAGTATGCCTCACCCCTTGGCACCTTCATACAAATGTACAATGTGGAGAAGGCTCCACATCTTTTAATGAATATTTCCATGGACAAGCTCGTCATGCAAGAGGTGTCATATCACATCTCGACAGGGTTTTCAGTAAGACTGCACAGGAAGAAGAAGGCACCTTGGCCCGCTCTTGCTTTGCGGATCAGGTTATATGAGATACAGAATATCACGCATGCTAAAGCCGAGATGGAGGATTTCAAGAGATTCACCCTTGGCTCCAAAATTTTCAATCCATATGACCTGCATTTCTTGGGGAAGGACAATACTGTGAGAGTGCAATTTACTTGGATCCACGAGGTGTGTGATTAGCCTGTATAAGACTCGTGGAGATATTGTTATCACTCCTCCAGGCTCATGAACCTGTCATAATAGTTGTAGAATGGTTAGCACAACAGAGGGAAGCAACATCTCAGAGAGCATCATCATCATTAGCATCAGAGGGTAGCAGACCTGCGTGTAACAAAGGTAAGAGAAAGATTGTTGATAGCACAGAGGTAGAACAAAGCTGCAAGTTCAAAGCAGATCCACTTGTGCTGAAAGCAGCTTTGGAGATTGAGGCTAAGAGGTGACAACGTGACAAGAAGTTCACACAAAGGCTAAGAGAGAAACAGAGGATGGAGGAAACAAAAAAGGAGTTGCAAGAGTTGGAGTGGAAACTTAGGGAAGAATAGGAGTTGCGTAGGAGAGAGAAGGAAGTGCAGCAGAGACAAGTGCAGTAGGTGGCACAACAAGCACAAATTGATGAAACTGCACCCATACAGGTTATAGACTTATTCGAGCAGCTGGCACAGAGTAGACAAGGTGAGCAATTGCAGGAGTATGACTTAGGTCAAGAGATTGAACAGATGCTAGCGAAGATGGATACGGATATGGTTTAGCCAAAGTTAGATTAGGATATTGACCTCATGCCTCGGAACCAAGAGGTCACCCCATCGATTTCACCAGATCTAGAAGCAGAGCAAGTCCCAAGTGATCAAGGAGACACAAAGATCCTTGAAGACAATTAGGATGAGGAGATGCACAACATATCTTTCGACACGTCACAACACAAAGTTGTGCAGTTGTGCAGAGTACCCACTCTGGATGGTCACATATCTCCTACGTAGTTTGAAGACAAGTGACCGTATCTAATGTGCATGAGCATCTAGCAACATTGGTCTATGCTAAAAGAGCATATGTCAAAGCCACCAGTTCGAGTGTTCAATACTTGAAAGTAGAGAATGAGCACATGGATAAGGAGTTACAAGCGGCCAAGAAGGGAGGAGAAAAGGTTACATCATCCTCTAGAGCAGAGTTGAAGAGAGGGATACTGGATGAAGTATCATCCCTCAAGGCAGTCATGCGGATGTTTTCTTCCAGATTTGTCACCATGCATAAGTCAGTTGTCCATCTCATAGGTTGGCGACATCGTTGTCCTAGGAGAGCATGCATCTTGTCAAATATGCACATTGTTGTCGATCACATGAAAACATGGACAATGAGGTACAAATGAGCCCCACTACACTTACCAAAGATGATGAAGGCAAAGGCAGTAGAGTTGAAGGCACGCATCCGAAGTCAGATCCGGAACTATGAGGAACTCCCGCTTCTTCTCACCAGTTTGCAAGCTTCACATGCATGGGCTTTCAGAAGCATGGATGTCATTGTGCGCATGCACGTGATCCCATCCATTGGCACACTCACAAAGGTGAAGGCAAAGAACCAAGTCTAACTAGAGTTGGACATGTAATTTTATGAGTTGATGCGCCTAGCCACTAGCACAGACTTGGAGATCAGCACAGACACTAGACATCAGTATGTCGCTTGTCCAGCTGCACTCAAGACTATGATGTGCATGTTATGATATGAGTTGGACAGAGGTGCCAAATCAGTGTACCTGAATGCAATGGAGGCAAGAGTGCGCTTTTAGCAGGATGTAACCATTGAGAATGTGGACACCATAACAGACTACCAAATTTGGCATCAGTTCACCACTGTCGATCACCGTGAGGATGTCGAAGAGTTGGTATTCCCACATCTTTCCGAGTCTTAATGATATATTGCATGGCTTGGTCAAGCCTATTTTGTCTCACATGGGTACATGTACAGGTTGCAATGTAACATGTTGTAACAGTGAAGCACCAAGTGTCGATAGTAGAGTGTAATAGTCATGTAGTAGTTGAAGAGTCGTGAGGGTAGGTGAAGAGTCACAAAGGGGAATGTCAAGGCTCACCCCACCCTTTGCTATTTATAGAACCTCATTACTCATTGTACAGGCTTTTGGGAACCAAGCTTCCTATAGGTATATCTTACAGAAAGCTTAGAGGTTATTGTAGTGACCCTTGGTTTCTCCACAGTGTAGAGCTAATATATCTCTTTGTAGGAGTAGGTGACTGTGATTGTAACATTTTTCTGTCGAGACTAGTGGTTGGTCATAGTTATATGTATGATTGGATCTTTCACTTTCTTAATATAACAAAGCCAACACATTTCATGCATATGTTGTTATTGTATTTCAGCTATGTATGGACTTTTCTATATATTTTTGTATGAATCTTATCGAGATGTGTTGTTGAAATAACCATCACTTTGGATCGTTGGATAACCTACTTTCTAGCTTGTGATGTTTTTTGTTTGTGTGTTCCCTTGCAAGCTGTGTGCTACCACTGGTTTCTAAGGGGCACACTCATACCCCAGTTCCATGTGTTAGAGCCATTCATGCACCTTCCTTGACTTGGTGCATATGTCACACCCTTGCTACCAACAAGGACATCTTACCCACCTCTACGCGCAACCGTAGTCAAGGAAATACTGTGCTACCGGACTGTTGGGACTCCTACACCAAATAATCTGAGGTCTAGTTGAGACTTCTTACCGCGGAGATCCCCTGACATGTTGTAAGGTTGAGCACCGTCAACAAAACGCTAAGCTCTGCAACCCTCACTTATCTTGGGATCACTCATTAGATCACTCATTGTTATTCTCATGGTATATTTATTTGACCCTATATTTTATTTTGTTTTGTAGATCTTGTAGATGTCCTGAGAACTAGTCCCTTTGTAGCCAGGAACTGTCTCCATCGTTACAGAAAAACCAACAATTCGATTAAATTTCTAGTCAGGTTTTGGGTAAAAGCAATCAGAAAAAGTACCGAGAAAAAATTCAGTAAATATAATGTTTAGACTTTTTCTTTACAAATTCCTTTGGGGTAAGTAGGATACCCTCAACATGGGAAAGGGATTTCCTACGTGAATCCAAATGGTTACAATTATCAAAGATAAGAGATCAAGTTTTTGGATGGTCCATGAATAATCAATAGATCAATAGGCCATAGTTAATGAAATCACATAGAACAGTATCCTCAGGCATATGCATGGTGCTTGATGCTCATTTTTCTATAAACCCCTGCCCTTAGGCCTCCTTTTCTCTTCCCCACTAGTTCTCCCCATAACCCTTTTCATGTCCTCTTCATAGCCACATTGGACCATGTTATATTAAATTTTGAAATAATATTTACATATATTGAGTAAATCTTGGAAGGTACTACCACATGGTACATAGAAAACATGTTTAGCACAATTAGATTCCTAACCACTCACAAGTTGGGACTTGGCCTTGTGCTATACACTACAAATTGACATGAAATATTTACATGAATTTCACATATGTTCATTTATTTAGCTCATATGGTTTGACCCTCATCATAATGACTTCTTTACAATTTCTACATAGTTTAATTAAATAGATCCAAGGGGCCAAAACTAGAGTGTAAGCATTGAGATACTCATATAATATGATCAACAAGGAGAAAAGAACAACACCTAGATATGATCATCCAAGTATAACAGACACTGGGAAATCCTTACTTATGAGCTACATTACTTGCTCAAGTACCCAATGGGATGCATAGCAATACTACTCCTTGCATTGATAGGAGTTGTAGCTTTCAACATAGAAGA
>APFE030396483.1:47321-82557 GCA_000404065.3 Pinus taeda | reverse complement strand
AGAGTTGGATCTTAAAAACGGAAGGTAAGAACCTGCGTACGGAGCATGTAAAAGCCCTGCTCCCCCGTCCGCTTTCCAGCAGGACCGTTAAAGAACCTAGGGTAGAAATAGATGTTTGAATTTTTGTGTGAATGATTAGGAAAAGATAGAAATTTTTCACATGATCTCACGCAAGTGGTGATGTAAGCACCACCCATTTCACTAACTGATTGACAGGAATATTTGAAGAAGGAGCCTCAAAGAAACACATGAAGAACATCTTAAACTATGGTAAGAAATGGCTCACGTTTCTACTTTTGAATTTCCTATCAAAGATCTAGGAGGAGTAGCACAAATGCACATAATTCCCCCATCTTTACCAAATTTTCATGGTTTACCAAATGAAGATCCAGATACATTCTTATTTGAGTTCGAAATACTTTGTAGGGGATATGATTATTGTACTAATGATCAAAGATTGAAAGTTTTTCCTCTTACTCTAAAAGGAGCAGCTCTCCGATGGTTCATGAGCCTAGGTGGGAATTGCATCCAAACATGGGAGGACATGAAGAACATATTCTTGAAGAGGTACCAGGACTATTGCAAATCCAATGAAGATATTTTCAGTATGATACAAGGGGAAGATGAAAGTTTGGAGGATTATGTAGATCGATTTCATTATAACCTTCAAAAATCAAAGCATAAGCATTTGGAAAAAGAGATCTTAAAAACACTCCTTTTTAAAGGAATCAAAGATGAATTTTTAGAACTTTTAAATATGATAGGAAAAGGTGATGTTTTCCAGTTATCATATGATGATGTTTGTGAGTTGTGCATAAGGTATTCAAGAGGAATCTCCAAGGCTGGTAAGAATCCTAGAGATGTTTTTTCTTTGTTTTCCAAATCTGCTACAAGAACAGGAGACATGAGAGCTGAAATCAATGATTTACTTGAACATTTTAAAATTGAATTTATTAGCTCTCTAAATGAAAAATTGGACATTTTGCAAGTTCAGAAAAATCAAGAATTTGATGAAGTGTTTTGCCCTTATGACCGAAAGGAGCATCTCATAGATATTCACTCTTCCTTATCTAGGATGGAAGTGGCATATCAAAGAGATGGGAAAGCTACAACAAGGCCTATAGGTATGGTTCAAAACACTTTTTCTCCATTGTCATACTTGCATAATCCATTATGGAATGCTAATGTGTTAGGGCAGCCATGTCAATTTCAATATAACCACCTATCTTGTTTACAAGTTGGGCATGGTTCATCTTATGATGGCATGACTACTCTCCCTCATCCTGTAGCACAAGCACATTCTCCATATTCTCTACTGGCTCTTTTACAACATCCTACTTGCACATCAAATTTATCCACTCAACCCAACCAACCACATCATCATAATGCTCCATTCCATACACATTTTCCTGCTCAACTAATTCCACACCCTCACCATAATAAACCAGTACAACATGCTTACAATGTTGAACTGACAAATTTACCCAACCTTCCCACCCATTCTATTTCACATGTGTTATTATAGAAAACCTACAATGAGATTCAGAATGTTTCAAATGCAAAAATTGTAGAAGCTATGGAAGAAAATGAGGTTTCTTTTACTATGCATCAACAAGCTATTTTAAAAGCTCAAGAACTTCATGATATGATGGCTATGGGAAATAAAAAAAGTAAAGGATACATTGAAGATTGGTTTCACTCCATCACTTGTTCGCAACATTGCTCCATACTTCAACAATTTTTGATACCATTTTTTCAAGGGAAGTTGGCTTTTCATATCCTAATATTCATTAAGATGCATTTTTCAAATTTGGGTATGTGCATACATGGAGCCTTATTTGGAAAATGGCTCCACTAGAAGTACTCATATACGTAGTCATATTCATTTTTCAAATCAAAATAGCTTAGTGTAGAAAATAAAATAAATAAGAGAATAAATAAATGCATTTTGTTTTTTTTATGTAAAACTAGTTGTTTTTTGTCACAAACATGTTACACAAATCAACATTGGTGATAATTTTTTAATTCATTTGTGTATGTAGATGATTTATAATAGAAACAACAATTCTACAAACACTTATATTCATTTTTATCATCAGTATGAAAAAATGCTTGAATATAATTTTTTTGGCTTGCGGGCTTGATGGAATTTCTGCAAAAACAGTCGGGACAGTTATGTTTTGAGGGACCAAAAGTGAATATTTTTAAAAATTGTTTCTATCCTAGGTAGCCCTTGATGTCTACTTTCTAACCCAATTTGAATCAGTCAATTTGGATTTGAAATGATAAATTTAGAAACAAAACATTGACAGGGTGTCTAGTGGGCAGCTCAGGAACAGAGTTGGGACAGTCAGTACTTGAAGGCTTAAATGAATGAATTTTTAAAACCTGTTTCTATCCTAGGTAGCCATTGATGTCTAATTTCTAACCCAATTTGAATCACTCAATTTGGATTTGAAACGAAAAAGTTAGAAACAAAACATTGATCAGATGTCTAGCGGGCAGCTCAGGAACAAAGTTGGGACAATCAGTTTTTGGAAGCCTAAATGAATGAATTTTTAAAACCTGTTTCTATGGTAGATTCCCCTATGAATATAGTTTACAATTCAATTTGAATCACTCATCTTTGATATCGTATGGGGAAGTTATGATCAAAATACTGACTGTCTATCGTAAATCAACACTTTTAAAACTCTGTCTTTCCGGCTGTTCTTTACAGTATTTGACCTATCAATTCTTATTTTCTTCAAAACATGTTTCTATTGGAGATAAAAAACTAAATGTAATTTTATTTCCAATTTGAATCATTCAAATCCGACATCAAACGAAAAGATTATGCTTGAAATATTAACTGTTAGTCTAAGTTGGGTAATTGAAAATGACTCTGTTATGCAGGTTGTTCTAACTAATATTGACATATCATATCATTGAATTTTTAAAACTTGTTTCTACTAGAGATATAACTTTGAATTAGCTCTCATGTAGCTTTGGAATCACTCAATTTGGACAAAAAACAAAGAAGTTGTGATTAAAACACTGCTGGTTAGTATGGTCGACCACTGCTCTCTCGCAGGCGATAAATAAATTTTACTTTGTTATTTTCTCTGTGGATTTGTTATACAGAAGTAACTACTTGTTAGTTTTTTTGCATAATTATTGGATTAGGGGAGCCCGCACACCTCTCTTTCTCCATGATTTAATGTTTTATTGCAGGTAGATACTCGTTTTTTGCAGGTCCTAGGAGAAAACAAAGGTCAATTTATGGACGAGTGATTCTTGAAAGAAATTTTAATGAAACAAAGGAATTTTATCCAACTCATTACCCAACGGATTCATAATAGAAGAAATGAAGAATTGATTTCCATTTGAAGATTCTTGTCATGTCTTTGCTGCCAAAACATTTTTCGAATAGATCATTTTTTTGACATAACATCATAGCTGTTGTAACTCAATTTATTTATTTACATACTGTTTTTTTGTTGTTTCTTTTTCTATTTCTCTTATTTTTTGTGTTTCAGGTGTTGCTTCATTCAAAGTGTAACTCATCCTCAGCATCAATGCAGTGAACAACTAATTCATTATTTGCGTGCTTGCATTTTATGATTGTGCATTTTGTTGTTCCTTTTCTAAAGGGACAACATTTGTGTGCATTTTTGTCGTTCCTGCTATTCTTTTTTCAAAGGGACATCATTTTCATTTTACTATTCATTTTCCAAAGGAATAGCACTTTTTGGGTCAGCCGTTCATTTTGCTGTTCCTTTTTCACGGTTCATTTTGCTGTTCTTTTTCGAAATGGAACAGCTCCTTTTCCTTTTTGGAATGGAACAACACTTCTGCACTTTCACGTTTTGATGTTCCTTTTCGAAATGGAACAACACTTCTGCACTTTCACGTTTTGCTGTTCCTTTTCGAAATGGAACAACACTTTTGCGCTTTCACGTTTTGCTGTTCTTTTTCGAAATGGAACAACACTTCTGCACTTTCACGTTTTGATGTTCCTTTTCGGAATGGAACATCACTTCTCCACTTTCACGTTTTGCTGTTCCTTTTCGAAATGGAACAACACTTCTGCACTTTCACGTTTTGCTGTTCCTTTTCGAATGGAACAACACTTCTCCACTTTCACGTTTTGTTGTTCCTTTTCGAAATGGAACAACACTTCTGCATTTTCACATTTTGCTGTTCCTTTTCGAAATGGAACAACTGTTGTTCCTTTTCGAAATGGAACAACACTTCTGCACTTTCACGTTTTGCTGTTCCTTTTCGAATGGAACAACACTTCTGCACTTTCACGTTTTGCTGTTCCTTTTCGAATGGAACTGCATTTCTGCACTTTCACGTTTTGATATTCCTTTTTGAAATGAATAACACTTCGACACTTTTCATTTTTGCTGTTCCTTTTCCAAAGGAACGGCACTTGCATTTTTGTTGTTCATTTTCTAAAAGAACGACATTTTTAGTTTTTGCTGTTCATTTTTCCAAAGGAACGACATTTGCATTTTCACACTTTTTTGTGTGTATTTTTGTTTTTTGGTAGGCATTTTCTTTGTTGTTCCCTACACAGAACACCACTTTCTTTTTGAGTGTTTTTGCGGTTCCTTCAAAAAAGCAACACTTTGGGAGTATTTTTAAGAGCAACCATTCCTTTCTCTTGTGGGATTATTCCTAGTTCATCTCAACCACATTTTCCTGATTCTCTTTCATGGCATGAAGTACACTATTTTTATGAGGACAAGAATTATGGATTCTATTGAAGCAAGTTAATATCATTTACGTTATGATCTTTAACAGGACAACTCCTTGATGATAATTTATTTTCAAAAGAACACAATTATTTATATATTACTTTACTGCATTGTTTTCTACTGTACATGATACTAATTGATCATCTTAATACCATGCTGGTTCCACCCTACATGGTTATAATCTTCTCTGTCTGTAATAAATGAGATTATGGGTATATTTTTTTTTCTATTGACATGTTCAACTTCTTCCGCCATCCCTGCTCTTAAGGAGTATTGAGCCTCCCTCTTTTTATCATAAAAAATGTGTCAATAACAACAAAATTTTGTTCGCAGATGGAGGATGGGGTCTTCATTACGAGCTGCTACCACTGTTCATAAGGCTGTAACAAAGTGACATTCCCATTATGGCCACCACACCAGGGTTATGATCCATTGGATAGCCAAATTATCCTTGGAACAGGAGGTCTCATCACGAGCCGTTCTGATCACTTTTTCTACATCCCAGTGAATGGCAATGTGGTTATCTGGTTACCACGCTAGCACACTGATCTCTTCTGTAGAACAAAACTAAAACTCTCCATTTATAAATTGAGGATCCTGGCTCATATGGGTTAAAAAACAACCCTGCAGAGGCTAAGGACGTCTGCTGGCACCAGAGGCTCTGCTTATGGTATTGAAGTTATATCTTATCGTCAATTATTACTATAATACCCTTTTCTTATTTTTTTATTTTTATCAGAGAAGTTATTTCCTTAACTTTTTCCCTCTTTTGAACCTTTATGCATGAGAAATTGTTTTATGATCAATCACATCATTTTCAGCTAGAATATCGTCAGCAAAGCATCTTTTTAGCATATTGTTGTCCTTTTTCATTTTGCATAAACTATCATCAATCCAAAGCGTCCTATCTCTTATTCATAACAATCTTTACGCACTTTTCTCTCAATATAACCATAACTTTCACCGTCCTATCATTGATAAGTGTACTCTGCTTCATTTACTGATATATTGTTCATTCAATTGCCTTGCCGTCAGCACCACCCCTTTCATATCCTTTATGGTCATGGGATCCTTTTTCCAATTGGAGGGGGGAATGTATGTATTATGGGATTGCATGCGATATGATTACTACACTCTGCCATAACTTGTTGATTTGATAAGTTTTTCTGATTGAAATTTTTGCATGCATCTTAATCTATTGCTATTTAAAACTAACACTATGGATTCAAGAACATTGTATGCACAAGTGTGATTTGTTTACAGGAGAACAACAAGTATGGGCAGAATTCTATTCGTAGCATGACCAAACTATTGCAACTAACAGAAGCGGCTCGAGCAACTTGCGAACGTGAGCAATTCTTTCGACATTATGTGCTTACCTGGATTCCACCTTTTGCATCACTTTCAGCACCAACTTTGTCTACATCAGTGTCAACCACTGTCAATACATATATGTCATTCCACATTTTTCTTTTGGAGGTAAAACTTGAGGTAAAATAGCATAGTTTTCTGATTTATTACGAATTTAGGAGAATTTCATGAAAATCCATTTTGAGCATTATTTATCATTCTTCATTTCACATATTTACCACTTCCCCTTTTTCAGCAGCATATCATTTCCGAGTGTGGGGGAGTGTTCCTTCATTTCTTTCTTATGACCACGTCATTCATATTATTTATCATCCATTAGTATTCTTATTCATTCTCAACACCTCCCTTATTCCATGTTGTTTTACACCAAGCATCGACTTCAACCGATAGTAGCAACCACCTCTATTTGTTTTCTAGCATCGCATGAGGGCATGCTAATTTTTCAGAGCGGGGGAGGAATTGCTACGCATGATGGATGTTTTCTCTTTTCTTTCTCATTTAAGGTATACAATTTCAGTGTAGAAATTGATTTCCGTAATATTTTTAAAACTATGAACTCAATTCTTGTGATCTCTAGGAAACACAGACATACTATTAAAATATACAAACCCAGATCATTTCAAGTTAAATTGGTTCATAAAATTTCGGAAATCATGCACTCTCACCTACAGCCATTTTGTTTATATCTCATGATCCGTGCATCACAACGATCTGATTTTTGGATCATAAAGACATTCATATATTATAAATTACTTGCCACATTTCAACAAAATCTGGTTTGTAGTTTTTGGGAAAATGGTTACTGAAGGTTGTTGTTATTTATATCATATTTTGCTGCAACTTCATATGCACATAATTTGAACGTCAATGTAAAAGTTGTTATGCCTTCATCAACGATTGCTAAAATTGAATATTCATTAATTGAGGAAGAATTCATTTGTTCTATCCATTTCATGAGCTGAGATGAACATATTTTTTTTATTGCTTGGTTAACACATGGTTTTTGTCTTTGGGTTGCATGAAGACATGAAATATATTCAGTTTTTGTTGCATGAGGACATGCAACATATTGAGTGTGGGGGTATGTTGGGCCCTTAATATGCCATTATTATTATCACTTTTGAACACTTATCCCTCCTATTTCCACTATTCTTCATCATATCATTTGTTATAATTTATCATTTAAATCCATTTTATAAATGATTTATGATCCAATGGATGAATATTATTTATTCTCCTTTATTTATAATAAATTGATGATTATGAATGATTTTATCAATGATAATTTCAATAAATTATTTGTAACATTATTTACCATTTTTAACCTCCAAGATAATTTCTAGATTGAATATTTGACCATTAAATCTGCCAACTCAGAAATTCACTGGAATAAGAAGTGACAGTTTTGTTGTTGCGATTCTGAGCAAATTAAGAAGAATTTGGAAAATCTGGAACATGGTTTTGTCGAGAACGGACCCAATTAACTTTAGCACATAATGGTTTGCCAAAATTCAGCATGTACTAAGAGAAACGTAGGGTTCTTTGAGCATGACTTTCTCAGATTTGTTGTTGCGGCCGTCCTCCAAATCTCAGCTGCAAAGCCAAATTCGTCTTTCTTTTGTTGAGAGATGAATGGAAATATATCTTCTTGTTGATCAATTGGTTGGAAACAATCCAATTTTGTAATACAAATCATGTTTTACTTATCTTTATTGTAACTTCCCTCTGATCTCTCTATTTAAATGAAAACAAAGATCAGAGATGGGGATGACTTTAGGATGACTTCGGGGATGGAGAATTGAGGATTCAGGATTGGAGATTCAAAAATGATGATGGATTATTCATGATAGGATAGGGATTGTTGCATTTCCATTGTAATTCTCAAGCTTTTGTTGTTGTAATGATTGCACAATTTGATGATTAAGATATGATTTGGTTGTTGCTGCTCATTCTTCTCATATGAAGTAGCCCAATAGCATCCGCTGGTGGCTAAGGGCCCAGCAACTGGTGGATTGTGCTGCTGCTGTATATTATATCTTTAGTTCATGCATAGTTTGCTTATCAAGCTTTATTCAGTAATTTGGTATGTTTTGTTATTTTACATCACAGTTCTATTATATTTGATTTATGTCCAACTGATCAATATCATTCTGTATGACAAGAATGTAGTATTGATTCATCCTGACTTGGTAACGCATTGTTGTTCTTTTAATCATTGATATAACGTTACTGATCCTTACAGAATGTTATTGATGTTCAATTACAGCGTAACCGTGTTGTGACCTTCATAAATTGGTATTCCTGAATTCATCTTAGAGATTATATTTCCTGGCGATTGTTGAATCTATTGACGTTGCTGTTCCATTACAAAATACAGTCGTATTGTTTATAACTAAGACTGATAATTGGATTACCATATCAGATTACTATTAAGATGTGCCGTGTGTATTTATATTTGACTTTCCAGCATTGTTTCATATTCCATCATTAATCAATGCTGTTCTATTTCCTTGTGTTGTTCAATTTATTCTTAGAGTAAAGATTGCTATTAATTTGGACTTGCTATTGTTCATTTTCATTAATTAAAGTTTGCTATTCAGATTCCTTTAATTCTAGTTTGCTGTTCCATTTACGGCCGTTCCATTTTAGACTTGCTGTTCCATTTCCTATTTGCTGTTCTATTTTACTTTCTGTTAGTCCATTTACTTGCATTTGTTGTTTTGGTGTGAGAGAATCTCTAAGGCTGTATTGAGCCTCCGCAGTCCCTGCCTAGCTCCCAGACCTATGGTCCATGCTCTAATTTCCTTTCCATCAGTTTCTAGAGGGATGGGTTATCGCTTCCGCACCCTTGACTGATAAGCCGTATTGTGTGATTTTATCCTTTTGAAGTAATTTAGTCATAGTCTAGCATCCGTTTACACTTGTATTCTCTAAACGTTGTACTACTAAACATTACTCTTGAGTAAATAGCCGCCTCAGAGTGAGTACACTCTTGAAATAAAAAGTCGTCCTTGGGTTGATAATTAATGTGAGGTAATTAGGAGTTTAAAAGACACCTTTTTATTGCTCCACAAAATATGGCTCTGTAAAAATGCATTCACCCATATGAGCCATGTATCTAGTGTACCTCTCCGATTACATCCTCTACCTGCACTAAGAAGTGGGTGCTTAGACATTCTCTGATGCATCATCCAACAATCTGTCAGCCTCTCTGACGTTATTTCTTCCCTCTCTGGAAGACTCTACCTGAGTGGATGTCTCCTCTCTTACATCCTTTGCATATTGTTGCTCCAAATTAATCTAAGCCTCCTTAGGCTTAGGAGTTAAAAGCTCCTCATCTACATGTAGCTCAAGCTCCCTCTCAAGGGAAACTCGCATGGCCTTATCCTCATTGAATTTGATATCCCTATGAATCACTATCATCCTGCTAGTCGGAAAGCACACTCAATAGTTGTGAAGTGTATCAGTGTACCCAGGAAATGTCCCCAAATCTGTTGTCGACTCAAGCTTCTTCTGTGCATATTTGGTCACATGGAAATATACCGATGAACCAAAAATCCTAAAGTGAGCAATTTCTAGCTTCTTACTAGAATAAGCCTCTTATGGTGTCTTCATGTCAAGTATCCGATGTGGTGTATGGTTGTGAACATAAACCACTATGTTGCATGCCTACACCAACAAGTGTATTGGTAGGCCCTGATCATGCAATATCGGCCTCGCTGCCCCTACTATGATTTTTTCTTCCTCTCAGTCACCCCATTCTACTGAGGGTTATGGGGTTCTCTCAACTCCTATTTAATCCCTTCCACTTCACATAAGTTCTTAAACTCATTTGTGACATACCCACCACTGTTATCACTTCATAGAGATTTAACCTTGTTTCCTGACTCTTTCTCCATTAGTACTTTAAACTCACAAAACCTTGTAAACTTTTGATCCCTTTTCTGCATGAAAAACATCCAGCAATCTCGAGAAAAGTCGTCAATAAATATAACATAATACTTTTGTTTGGCTATGGATGTTGTTGATAATGGTCCACACACATATGAATGGACTAAATCTAGAATAGCCTTCGCTCGACTGACTCTATCGTGAAAGGATGTCTTGGTGTATTTTCCAAAGTACACCACTTGCCTGTATCAACTTGGTCAAGCATACCTTTGGGAAGAATGATAGAGCTCTTCTACATCATCTTCAAAGCCACATGATGCAAGTGGCCCAAAGACCTATTCCACAACTCACCGAGGTCTCGACTCTACACCATTTACACTTTTGTGATCAACGAAGCACACTCCTCTACCGCTAATTTATAGAGATTCTTCACTCGAATCCCTATCTTCTTTACTTGACCCATGGTTATGTGTTGAAGGAATTTTTTTCATTTTGATAAGATCACATCATAGCCTATATCCTAAAGCAAGGAAACAGATACCAAGTTCTTCTTTAGCCAAGGCACATACCTAATATTCTTCAACGTGAGCGGATCCCCATGCTCCCTCTGAAATGTAATCATGCCCAATCGAGTAACACTATACTTCTCGTCATCACCCATCTCGATATGCATGTGGATATCTTTCTCCTCTAGGTCACCGAATACCTCTTTGTTGACAGTCATGTGAAATGAAGCTCTATTGTCTAAGTACCATACACTTCCCATCATTGATGAAACAATGCATTCAATGAGGAAAAAGTCTAATTCGAATTGAGAGGTCAAAGCCTCACCCACCGCTCCTATTGACGACTTCTTCTTGGACCCAGGTGGGTAATAAGGTACCCAAAGATAAAATATGTGGCTCCCTTGGAAACATCTCCACATGCCTCAAAAAGTTCATTCAAAATAATACTACACCAATTTAGTTTTTCACCATGATTACAAGCTTCTGCGATGGAGATAGCATCTAAAGTGCTTCCACCTTTGTTATAGTGCCACATAATCTTCCCAGCAATGATATGGAATTCAAACATGATTTGGTCATCATTAATCAAATCAGTGACAACTCCTCGACCCTTTCATTGAGTACCATATTTATGGTAGAGGTTATCATCACCCTTATTATTACTTCAAATGGAGAAACTAAAATGCAATAGACACATTTGCCCCATACAATGACAACGTTGTAAGTTTGTAGATATCATCAACATGGATGGGGTATTCTTTACTAAGCCAAAGTTAACTATCGTGTATTCTACTTATTGGGAATTTGGTACATCACATAACTTCTTTGTTGGTTCCAAAGATAGGAAAATCTCTCAGCTTCATTAAGGTAGACAAACGCAAGGAGTGAAAGAGTGGTTTGATATTTTGAACAATGCTAGCACCAAGATTAGTATAGGGCTACATGAAAACATTAGAATTGAAAGATGGAAAGAGAACATGGTCACAAATTACATTTTCAACCAAAGTAGCCTTTCATATTTCCCTTAAACTTCCTTTGTTGGTTTAATATGAGTAACTGAAAGATGAGGAGGGACTACAGGCATAATAGGATGACCTATCAAGAACAATTAAAGTTTTACACAACTTTAGTTAGGCAGCGATAATAAGGCTGAGACGTGGAAGTATCAGACATAGGAGCCAAGGAGAATGACACAAGAATAAATATAGACACAATAGTAAATAAACAACAAGCAATGACACTTATAAAGAAAGAGACAACAAAAATGCAGGATGATTAGACCATTAAACAATAAATGTGACACTAACCAACTCAATGAGATTCGATTATCGATAAATGTTAAGGTGCAAATCCCCATAACAAGTTCGAAGGTAAAATCCAAAAAGGATATAACACAACAACTATAATAATAAGAAGCAATAATTTTAGATGACAAAATGGTAATAAAGTTGGAAAATAATTGATAATGGGGCTTTTAATTTAATGACTAAAAATACTTCTATTTATGAATGGAGAAATGATAGAAATGGCATGGTGTATTCTCCCCTACCACAATGAGTTGTGGTGGGTCACAACTAGAAAGCCGGCTAATAACTGATGCAATTAAGTTGTGCACAAACTAATGTAACTAAACTTTAAACTAACTAATGTAACTATATTCAAACAAAAACTTAACTAATACTCCCTTTTGAGAGAGACAAAACACATCAAAAAATAACTTTTACTAGGCATGGTAGGGTTTTAGGCTTGCGTCGTTAACCTAACATGGGAAAAGAACTCCATCAAGTTGATAGAGATTAAAAACTCCAAAATATCGGATCTTCGCAACATAAAAAGGACCTAACCAATGGATGTACAACTTACATAGGTGTTTGGGATACTTGCTATCATAATGTAATATAGATCTCTTGAGGGAAAACACTTATGGCTTCATATGTCTGTTGTCTTAAGATTTCTGTCATTCATTCTCAACAGTTTGATGGAGTTCTACAAGAAACTGCAACTCATCCAACTTCCATAACTCATGTAGCTACTCACGAATGGATTCATCATTAGACATTTAGGTAGCTTGAGTACTAAAAATATTTTTAACAATAAAGTCAGCTAGCACCATAGCTTCCCATCCATAAACAAGTAGAAATGGTGTATACTTATGCAACCATTTCACAATTGTGGTAGGCCCATGAGGTGGCTAGACCATGTTTGTCCCAGTCATATATGTTTGCATAACACACTTTAGTAAGCTCCCTCTCTAATATTTTGTTAAAACTTTTGACCATCTCGTTCACTGATGGATGATATGGGTTGGTTTTCTGGTGTTCAGTCATAAAGTTCCACAATAAGGAAGTAGGTGTTTCATTGATTAAAATGTGATTCGTGATCACTCGTAAGACTTTTGAGATAGCCAAATCTAATGATAATGTTTTCAAATAAAAATATTGCAGCAATGTCAACATTGCAATCATTAACAGGAG
Organism: Pinus taeda; assembly: GCA_000404065.3. Taxonomy (NCBI): domain Eukaryota; kingdom Viridiplantae; phylum Streptophyta; class Pinopsida; order Pinales; family Pinaceae; genus Pinus; species Pinus taeda. Next base: position 69,570 of record APFE030396483.1, on the reverse strand, counting down.
CTTCTTCAACCTGATGCGTCAAATAATATAATACAATTGTGATGTAGCAGGCATGAGAATATCATATAGGTGGATCGATAGGTTCCACAAAATCAATTTCCCATATTTCAATGGCCTCAAGAACTCTAGCTAGATGTAGGGGAATTTCATCACAATGACACGGTCATCCAACTCTTTCACAAGGGGAATGACAAAGGGAATGATAAAGGGAAGTAGATTACCAATGCAAAGACTAGTGCCAAAAGGATGAGACTGAAGATCCAGAGGACTAGGAGCGATTCTTCCACTCAATAGTTATGGGTGAAGGGTTCTTTGTTGTAGTTCATTTTTGACAGCAAGAGCCAAAATAACCTCATTTTAGTAGAGGTCGTGAAGTGGTTGGGCCTACCAACCACACCACACCCACAAATGTACACCATCGAGTGGCTTCATGAAGCGCAAGATCTCTGTGTCAACCAAAATTGTTGCATTTGCTACAACATCAATCCCTTCATAGATGAGGTACTATGTTATGTTCCTCTTCTTGAACTTTGTTATGTATTATTAGGCCAACCATACTTGTGGAAGTGGCATGTTGTGTATGAGTCTAGGCCTCACACTAATATTATTACTTTAGGCAATAAGTTGTACAAGATTATAGCGGTAGAACCTCCTACCAACATTTCTTTGATCACTGTGAAGCAATGAAGTAAGCTCATTTCCCAGGCCAGGATTTCTTTTCCTCGTGACTCATTCTCAGGGAAAGACGAATATTGTGGCCATGACCTATAGACAAGGCTCCTTTTCATGATAATAGTGGATAGAAAAGGATATGGAGGAGTAGAGGGACATCCTCACCTTACCCACATGGGTACCTCTAAACTGTGAGGTCAAGCACTCCTTCTATCTGAATTTAGGCACACTGCTAACCAATGGCTGATCTATCGATGCTCTCTTCTAGAAAGTGATGAAATCAAGAGCCAAATTCTGGAGTTCTTGCAGAAAGGGCACATTAATCCAATTTTATCACCCAGTGGGAGCTCGATTGTGTTTATAAAGAAGAAGGATGGGACATAAAGACTTTGTATTGAATAGTGGGAATTCAACAAGATCACTCTAAGAAATAGGTATCCAAGCCCATAGATTAATGACCTTCGAGACCAGCTCAAGGAGGCCAAGTATTTCAGCAATATTGGCTTGAAGTTCGGTTATCACCAGGTACCGATCAAACCCTTCGATCTATGGAGGACTTCCTTAAAATCCAAGGAGGTCCTTTTCAAATGGTTGGTCATACCTTTCGAGTTGGTAAATTCCCCCAGAACCTTGATGAAGATAATGGATGACATCTTGCAACCCTTCACCAACTCATTCGTTGTGGCATATTTGGATGACATTATGATCTTTAGCCATGGTTGAGAAGAACACCTCCAAGATATTTGATAGGTCCACCAAACCTTGTGTGAACACAAGTTGTGTGCCAATTTGGAGAAATATACTCATGGTATGACCTAAGTTCAATATCTGGGCTACGTCATTGATGAGCAGGGTGTGCATGTGGACCTAGCCGAGATACGAGTCATTTGTGATTGTCCATCCCCAACATTCTAACAGAGCTCTATAAATTTCTAGGTCTTGCTAACTTTTACCACGGGTCCATGCTGGGGTTCTCTCATATCACTTGACCTTTGACTCAAGTCACCAAGGGAGGCATGAAAGAAAATATATTTTAGTTTAAATCCCAATCGAAGGCAATTTTGGAGTTGAAGCATTCCCTATACTCTTCATTAGCACTCTCATTGCTATACCTGCAACAACCCTTTAAGATTGATGTAGATGCCTCCAACTATGCTATTGGTATACTTCTTATTGAGAAAGGGAATCCAATGGCATATCATACTGAGACATTTTCAAAGATAGTCCAAAAATATCCAACCTATGACAAAGAGATGTATTCCATGATTAAATCCTTATGAAAAAGGAAGGATTACATTATGGGGAAGGAAATGATCGTCCACAAAAACCACCGACCCCTACAATTCATACCAACACAGGGGAACTTGCAAAATGATCACCATCATAAATTTTCCAAATACCAACAAGAGTTCCATTTGAACATTACACACAAGAAGGGAAGCACCAACAATGTTGTAGACTACCTTAGCTGACTGTCGGTCATGGCACTAACCATTGTGCTCAAATCTTCTGGGCACGAGACTGTGGGGTGGTTGCGTATTTATAAGATAGATCTAGTATTTGGCAACACATACCAGATGCTCCTAGAAGGAAAGTAAGTTCTAAATTTTCACTTCAAGGATGCACTATTATGACACCTAGGACACCTTTGTTCTCCTTCAGGTTAGCATTCCAAGATGATTTTTGAGGCACACTATAGTCAGGTCACTAAAAATTTCAGGGCAGAGAAAATAGTGCCAATGATGCAAAAGTATTTTTACTGCTCAAACCTCCGACAGGATATTGGGAAGTACATCAGATCTTGCACTGGCTATGTAGGTTTTAACCTCATATAGAAATTACTTGCATATGATTCTAGAACACAAAAAATAAACAATGCGAGAGCAAAACACATAAAAAACATATACACAGAGATTTTCCCCTAGATCCCAAAACCAGGACTACTAGCTTGATTTTTCATTATGTTCCTTTCAATGTTACAATACATATTTATACATGCCAAAACATCCAATACCATGGACAAAAATAAATCACGTCCAAAACTATGGACCAAAAACGATTGCGTCCAAAACCATGTGCGCAAATCATGCTTAAAGCATAGATAGGTCCACCCAACCTAACATAGGCCCCAAAAACAAAATTTTTCGGGGTGCTACCCCGAGTCCCATAGAGTGGGTTTACCTACACCCCTCAAACCCCCTGTGACTCCCACCGCTATGCAATTGGTTCAACGAATGGGGGGCTCTGCCCCCCTTCCACCCCCCCAGTTAACTACTTAGGCTAGTCGTGGATAGAATATAACACAATCCAATAGGCTATGCCATTGCCAAACAAACCATCAAGAAGCAAGGCCTATATACACCTTTTTCTATTCCAATCCGACCTTGGGAATCCATCTAAATGGATTAAATGTCGAATGTTCCTCTTGCTAAACATGGAAATGACTGTGTTTTCATGGTTCTAGACAGATTCTCTAAGATGGTGATTATGGTGGCCTGCAAGAACTATATCACAACATAAGCCATTACTAAGATCTTCTTTGAATGAGTGTGGGTATACTTTGGGAGTGTACTCTAACAACATAATCTACCTCAATACACAATATCTGAGATGATGATATTAAATATCAATATGCTTGGATTGATCATGAACAATTGGATTTTCAAAGAGTTTGATACAACTCTAGCTATTGCCGTAAATCATATTTGGACCCCCCTTATGATCAAACAAACCAACCAAGATCTTCCTCATCCAAATGACCTCACATGCTTCCTATTTCAAAGTGATGTACTCCACCTTTGCCAAACTGAGTGCAACCAATATATGTTTCCTATTGCACCAAGAAATTGCTACTGACCCAATACTGAAGGTCCCTCCTAATGTGCTCTTCTGCTCGTATGGACTCCCTGCCCAATCTGCATTGGTGATGCCTTGAATTTTCACTCCCTTTGTCCATCTATACCATAATCAATATCGAGAAGTGCCCTTAAGGTATCTCAGCACATTCTTTGTCGCCTTCCAATATGACTTGGTAGGCCTAACCATCGCTTGACTAAGTTGGTTAACTATATAACACATATCAGTCATGTGTTCACCAAGTACATGAGTAAACCTAAAAGCTACCTATAAACACTAGCTTCCACTACTTCCCTGGAAGTAGCATCCTCCTTTGTTCAGTTACCTATTAGAGGATTCTCCATGGGTTTGCTTCTCACCATGCAGAATCTCCTAAGTACCTCATTGCCATACTTTCCTTAAGACACAAATAATTACCCATCTCCCTGCCATACCTCCATGCTAATAAAATTATGCATGAGCCCCATGTCCTTCATTTGAAATTATCTTGCAAGGTCCTCCTTGAAGGATTTGATCAGCTGATTATCATCTATCAGTATGAGATCATCAACATAGAGTAAAATGATCAACGGTTTACATCCCACCACTATGTGGTATAGGTTCGCATCTGCTTCACTCTTCGTGAAGCCCAACCTTGTGAAGTAGCTATCTATCATTGTGTATGAAGCACAGGGTGCTTGGTTTAGTCCATAGAACACTCCCTTGAGTTGGAACACATGCGACTCATGGTCAAAGGTCTCAAAACGTTAAGGATGCTCTATGTACAGCTCTTCCTCAATCACGCCATTAAGAAAGGTTGTCTTCACATCAATTTGATATATCCTTGAACCCATCTTTGCTGATAGCACCATTATAGCTCTGATTTATGAGTACCTTCAACCAAGAGCAAAGATCTCATCATAGTCAATCCCCTCTATTTGGGAAAAGCCACGAGCCACAAATATAGCCTTTTGCTTCTCCACACCACCATATGTATCTTACTTTACCTTCTAAATCCAGTGGTAGCTCACCATTGACTTGTCCTCTGGCCTTGAGACCATATTCCAAACATTGCTACGAACTATGTAGTCATACTCCTGCACCATGGCATTAACCCAAATTGGCTACTACACTACTTCCTTAAAGGAAGACGGCTCTATCATAATGCATTTTACCATATGAGCCATGTCTCTAGTGTACCTCTTAGGTTACATCCTCTACCTTCACTGATAAGTGGGTGCTCCCAGATTCTCCCATGCATCATCCAACAATCTATCAGCCTCTCTTCTGTGATTTATTCCCTCTCTGGAAGACTCTACTTGAGTGGATGTCTCCACTCCCAGATCCTTTTCATGTGGTTGCTCCACATCAATATGAGGCTCCTCAACCTTAGGAACTAAAAGCTCCTCATCTTCATCTAGCTCAATCTCCCTCTCAAGGGAAAACTACTTGGCCTTCTCCTCATTGAATCTTCTATCCCTATGAACCATTGTCATCCTGCTAGTTGGAAAGTACACTTAATAGTTGTGAGGTGTATTAGTGTGCCCCATAAATATCCCAAAATATGTTTTCGACTAAAGCTTCTTCTCTACATATTTGGTCACATGGAAATATATCGATGACCCAAAAATCATAAGGTCACCAACCTCTAGTCTCTTATTGGAATAAGTTTCCTATGGTGTCCTCATCTCAAGTATCCGATGTGGTCTAGGGTTCTGAACATAAACAATTGTGTTGCATTCCTCACCCCACAAGTGTAGTGGTAGGCCTTGATCTTGCAAAATTTCCCTCGCTGTCGCTACTATCCTTTCTTTCTTCCTCTCAGCTACGCCATTCTACTGAGGGTTATGGGGTGCTGTCAACTCCCATTTAATCCCTTCCACTTCACATAAGTTCCTAAACTCGTTTGAGACATACTCACCATTGTTATCACTTCATAGAGATTTAACCTTGTTTCCCAACTCTTTCTCCACCAATGCTTTAAACTCACAAAACCTTGTAAAAGTTTGATCCTTTTTCTGCATGAAAGGTATCCAACATTCTTGAGAAAAGTTGTCAATAAATATAACATAGTACTTATGTTTAGCTATGGATGTTGTCAATAATGGTCCACATACATATGAATGGACTCACTCTAGAATATCCTTTTCTCGACTGTCTCTATTGTGAAAGGAAGACTTGGTGTATTTTCCAAAGTAAACCCCTTTCATGTATCAACTTGCTCAAGCATAGCTTTGGGTAGAACGATAGAGATCTTCTACACCATCTTCAAAGCCCCATGATCCAAGTGGTCCAATCGCCTGTTCCACAACTCATCAAGGTCTTGACTCTACAACTTTTATGCTTTTGTGATCAATGAGGCACACTCCTCTACCTCCAACTTATAGAGATTCCTCACCTAAATCCCTATCTTCTTTACTTGACCCATGTTTATGTGTCAAAGGAATTCCTTTCCTTTCGACAAGATCACATCATAGCCTCTATCTTGAAGCATGGAAACAGATACCAAGTTCTTCTTTAGCCCATGAACATACATCATATTATTCAAAGTGAGTGGAGCCCCATGCTCCCTCTAAACTATAATCATGCCTAATCCAGTAACACTATACTTCTCATCATCACCCATCTCGATATGCATAGGGAGATATTTCTCCTCTAGGTTATGGAATAACTCTTTGTCACTAGTCATGTGAAATGAAGCTCTATTGTCTAAGTATCATACACTTCCCATCATTGATGACACCATGCATTCAATGAGGGAAAAGTATAATTCGAATTGAGAGGTCAAAGCCTCACCCACCACTCCTACTAAGGACTTCTTCTCGGACTTCTTGAGTGCACAATTGTAGCAAAATTCCCATCTCATGACAATGAAAGCACTTAACTTTCATCATGTCTTTTTTCTTACCTCCACGATGAGAATCTGATTTGGAATGGGAAGATTTCCCTTTCCCCTTCTTCGCCTTAATCATTAAGGCACAATTCTCTTCATCATCAGTCTTTCATGAAGAGCCATCCCTGGTGCTTCTCCTGATCTCCTCCCACATCAAATCCGACCACATTCATTCCCAATATGGTAGCTTCTACCCACCATTAACAGCGTCTTGATAAATATCGAAACTCTTTGGGAGTCCTAGAAGAGAAAGACTCACCATATCATCCTCGACAACTATGATTAGTCACCTTGCCTTCGCCAAACTCTTCTCCCATTCAACCAAATTATGTACATGTGATGCTACTCGCTTAGGAATTTCTTGATCAAGGAATTATTGCAAGCCAATATCCTCTAGCACAACCTCCATTATGTCCCTCTAGGCTATAAAATACGAGCTACCCTCCAAGGTATACTCGATTAGTAAACAATAGAATGCCATATGCTGATCCTGAAGTATATAATGCAGATTCAAATTTCAATTCTAACCCTGAACCCAAAAACTTCGAAATCTCTTCTAGTATATTGTTATCTGTTATGATACCAGGGAAAATTTCTTGTACATCCATAAGCTCATGCAATGTACTAAAGCATAGGACAAGAATATACTTCTACTTTTAAACAACATACGATAATAGATCGATGAAAAAGATATGAACAAGAAGAATATAAATGAATGGAAAATAATATAAGATGTAACTAGGGAAATTTGTTGCTTAAAACCCTACTATTTGTATTGCATATATTAGTAATATGAGTGAATATTCAAAGCTTGTTCTCACTAGAAAAATTATGCACAAGTATGCTCAACTGTCTCAGCTCACAAGAAAGCTCTTGGCCAACAGTTAGCCAATTTTGTAGCTCTCCAAGCCCTTAATTCCTTGTGCAATTCCTATGGATGAATAATGCATATTAATGGGAATGTAGTGGTTCTAAAACTGCACAATCTAATCTAGGTTGACTTCTTGATTGCATCCATGATCTATACAACTCAGTGAATCATAAAACTAATAGTACATTGTCCCTGCACTCTTCCCTCAACCGGGTCCTTCTCAAAATCAACATCCATGAGTTTCTGAAGAGGGAATCTTCAATTAACTAGAGTGACATTTGTGGATGCACTAGTGCACCAATTGGCTGTTAACTCTCTCTTAGTTCCACAAATAGTTTGGAAATAATTTAACAGAAGATAACTTAGTAAACTTCGTTATCTAATTAAAACACACAATTAAAATCATCCTAGATTCCTAAAACTTAGGGAGAACATAAACATGACTTCATAAATACTTCCAACTCTAAATTCCTAAGATAATTAAGTTAATTAAACTTAATTAGCTATTTACAATTTTCTATGTGAATAGAATTTTATTTTAATTCACGGTTTAAATTCAAGGACAAATTTAAGCTGGATTTTCTTATTTCCATTTCTCAGCAATGGATACGAAGGAAATGACAAGGCTAGGAAAAGCCACTATCAATCGAGGAAATCCTCCATGCCAATGAAAGATCATAACCATGAAACAACATTCATGTGTCATGCCTACCAAAAATAGCAAGGAAATCATACATGCAACTCGGTACCTACAAGAAAATCCCATTGTGACTGTTAATCCTGATGTCCTCTTTCACCTTCCTACTCTTTTTTTTCCTTCTTGCTCCAAATCCCAAGTATGCCACACTCCTCCAAGAGTTCTCCAAGAAAACGCGAAGTGTGCAAGAGTATGAGAGAGAGAGAATAGAGAGAGAGCTCCCAAAATGGATTCGGCAAAAGCTAACATTCAAAAAGGGTTGTGAAATGACCCTTTAAAGCCTTTTTATCATTGAGACCTTTGATTTATTCATTTTCCACTATTTTCCTTCAATTTCCTCCTCACATGCAACTTGTGACCTTTCACCTTTCCTTTCTTCCATTTTCCATTATTTTCATTTATAAATGCCAATAAATTCCACTTTCCTTTTCCAAAGCCTTTGTCAATTTCCCACAGCCATAAATTAATCACAGGTGATCCTCATCACTATTTTTTTTCCCAACATATAGTTTCGAATACATGTCGCATGACCTTGGTTATTATTTTTCCTTTATTAGCTTTATTACATGGATTTTTTATCAGTCTTTCTATAAAAATGATATGAAATTTAAATTCCATGTAATCTGAATTTCTAATGGAGGGAAAATTAGCTAAAGAGATTTTAATAAAAATACCCCCCCTCTCATGATTATAAAATATTATAGGATTGGGAGTTTTGAAGAGGACGTGGTGGGATTTCGATTTCATTTCTATTTTGGAGTATTGTGTAGGGATTTTTGACTGCGTGAGAGGAGTTTGGAAGGTAGCAAAACCTCCCTCCTACCATGGTAAGGAGGATTGCGTGATGTAAATTCTTGCGTGATAGGAGTTTGCAAGGTAGCACAACCTCCCTCCTACCATGGAAAGGAGGATTGCGTGTTATGTAAATTCTTTCTTCTATTAATGAAATGAGGAATCTAGATTAGTCCCTTATATTTGCAACAATTTCTCTGTGTGTTTACAATACTTTTTTGTATACCTTTGTGTCTTTTTATTGCAACAACTTCTCTTTCATGGCAACAGTGGTGCTATGTGGGGTATTTTGCTAGTTTAGTTTGTTGTGTAACTTATCTTGTTGTTCATACATGCTTCTATACATGAAATTTTGTAGTTTTGTTCTTTTTTTAGCCCTCATGGATAGAGGGTTGGCAACCCCTACCTACAAGTATTCCCTCAGCTAGTTGATTGCAAGGTGGTACTTAGTTTCCATTCCTTACTAAGCCTGTCTACATGACTATGGTGGTAAGTGACATTGTACCTCAGACAACCATTATATCAAAAGATTAGTACTCTTTGGGGGTGGTGCTCAATGTAATTTGAGAGATACTACTTGATGTAGTCAAAGCTAGTATAGAAAAGTTAGCATAATTTTTTTTATTACCTTTTTGGTTTAGATAGAGGCGTTGATCATCCGATGATAATAGAAAACATTCTACTATATTATTTGGTTTTCTTACTTCAATATATTATATTTTTTATTAGGGATGTGACCTTTGGTTTGGCACTAGTTGGCCATAGGCATGTTTTTCATTGAATAAGATAAATTTATATAACTTATTATTGTGATAAGTTCAATTACTCCGAACACTTTTACTATCCATTGTCTCTTTGAGGCATCCCAAATTTGCTTCTATAATCCCAATTAGTCTCCCTAGTCTTTTATCTTTCCTTCCTCTGATCAGATTCATATTCAGTATAAGGGAATTCAAAGCTTGAAACCCAAAAAATGGTGGATCCAACTTAGTTCCTCCATTCCTATGATTGGTATGTCATTTTTTCTATGGGGAGTCTTTCAAGGGGGTCTCTAACTATTTCTATTTATGTAGGAGTAGCAATTTTTTTAGAGGAATATATAACCCATGGGTTACTACATCATTAGGAAGAATGTCTTACCTTTGAGGTCAAAATTCCTTTAGGGGATGTCGAGTGTTTTGGGGAAATTTCCATATTATTACTACTTTCTCTATGAATATGTTTATGTACAAGGGTTATTTCACTCTAGGATATTATCTATCTAGAACTAGATATCATCCCTTTAGAAATCATATTTTTAGAAGTTCATTTTTCCCTAGAGAAAATAACCCTTTTTCCACTTTTCTTGGACTAGGGTATAAATCCTAGGAGTATTAATCCCTTGGACCACATTCCTTCTTCTAAAAACTATGTTATGTGAGGATCAGAAGGTCTATTTAGAGGGTCGTCACTAGTTCCAGACCTATTCGATCATAACCAACTTCCATTTATTATTTCACTTGATTTTCCATACTTGGAAGAACTCACCAAGGAATGCATATGCCACGACCCTTGGTGGCCATCTATGCTCATTAAGTTACCCTCATACATAACCGAATTAATTGGAAACTAGAGAGGGAACACAACCATGCATATTACTACATATTACTTTTAGTGTACATCCATCTCCTTCGTCGATGATAATATTTAGTTTCATCAATTCTGGTGACCCCTGAATGATGATGTTTCAAAAGGGCACATTCCACCAGGCCACACATCTTATAAAAATTATGCCACCCTGAGGAAAATGTTCCTAAAGCACATTATGTTACCTTGATAGCAAGATATTGGTATTAATTTCATCTCTTCATTTAGGTACAACACTTTTTCCCATGTTTTTATTACACTCATGAGTGTAGTGGATGTAAGTAGTTTATTAGGACCAAAATACTTGATCGATTCTTTAAATATTGGTTCAACTAATCCATGTTACCTTAAATTCCCAAATATGAAGATCTAGATCTTTGGGGTAAGACCTAGGAGGCTTTAATGCAAAGAAGGGAGGAAAGAAAACATACATGTTTGACATAAAACTAATCATTTTTTTTATAAAAATGCAAGAAATAAATTACACCACAAAAATATTAAGAGAGAAAGAGAGGGAATTGGGGAAGAAGAATTCCATTACAAATAATCATTGCATGCAATGAGGCCAGTTTTGGGACCTCCCCTTCTCAACCTTCACCCTCTTCCTATTTTCTTCTTAAAAGGTGTTTTTTATTTTATTCAACTTTAATTACAATTTTCTCCCTCAGTTACATATCCATCATGTTTTTTTTTACGTAATAATATGACTTTATGACTTATACATATGATCTTAGACTATCATTCCACCAAATATTTGTATCAATCCTTTCCCTTTGCAAAATTACGGTCCCGACTAGTCACCCATGCTAAAAAAGAGGACGCCATTATGTTTAATTAATTATTATCATGCTTAGAAGGAGATAATGAAGAGAAGGTTTTGGGTGGTTAAAACATAATCAAATGTTTTTGGATCACCCATAACCATGTTGGAAATGGGAAATAGAACACATAAAATGAGAAATATATATGATATTACAACAATATGGTTAAATCCCAACTTCTATTAAATAAATGAAATTATAAAATATTGTACAACAAAAAATCGCTAGAATGGTGTTATCTATATTTTAGTAGATAGATATGGAATCTATGTGAATTCAAAAAAGCTATTACAAGAGGCCAAAAAAATGGTTTTTAAACATAAATAAATAACCCTAGAGTTCCAAAATAATAAGCGTAGAATATTAAACTCCAAAAGACTTGCAAGAATTGAGGTGGTTAGTTGGTACATCAAATTCCCGGGGGCACAAAGTTTGCATACAATATCCATTTTGGGTACATTATAGCTTGTTTGAAATAAATTTCCAAGGAACACATTCTTCTACTAGGGCCAAGGTATTCCATGGTAAACCGCCCCCTCCTAAATTTCTAGGAAAATCATTTAGGGCCTCAAAACAACCCTAAAAGTTTTGAACCCAAATATGATAGAAAACTACTAAGAAGATAGATAATCACTGAGATGGTGGAAAATATGGGTGGAAAACAATATACAACTACATCATCCCTCCCTCGTTACGAGGAAATAGTCTCCATTTCATCAATTTCTGTCATCAAATGGCGAAAATTATGATAAATTTGGCTACTCGTGAGCCACTTGAGTGGGTGAAGAAGTTTCCCTACTTTGACAACTCGATAGTTATATGTGTTGCTGGTAGGTATCCTTTTTGTTGTTTTCCATGATCTTATCCATTGTATCCTATTCACACAAGTCAATATTAGTTTTTCTTGGGGCCAATTTTTTTGCTACATTTAAGGTGTCCAACAAAGGTGAATAATATGGTCAAAGCAACTCCACATTAAATATTGGTTTTGCAGGCCAACGAAATGGGGGATGGTCAATTCAAAATAATTTTCACCCACATTATTTACTATTATGTAAAGGCCATATTGGAGTGGTATGAGATTCGTAGAGAGGCCTTGTTGGCATAAAATTTAGATCAATAAAACCCAACTTTCGACCTCAAGTTTCCAAAAAAAATCTCTATCGTAGTGTAGAATGACACTGACATTTTCACTCCTCTGTAAGGAAGGACCGTCTCATCTAAGGCATGCCAAGGAAATCAAAGATAAAAGGGATCATATGTAGTGGGCAAGAGTGTCTTAAAAAATAGATCATTCATCTATGGAAATTATATTCATCAGTATTAGAATAGAAACATTCTACAATAGTAACTACTAAAAGTTGCACATAAACATGATTTCTAGGTATTTGATAGGCTACTCAAACAATATTAATTCCAACTCCAATACTTAGGATTATTTCTTGAAACACCTCATTTTATTATCATCTAAATTGATTTCATTACATATCCATTCAAGGATGCAAAATATTTCATAGTGTATCAGAGTTGGACTATAAAATAGAATTACAGTGAAAATAAGCTAAGGAACCTGGACTCCAACCCGATAACACTTTAGAATAACCTGAAACTTCCCTCTTGAGTTCATTTCTAATAAAATTTTGTATATTTTTATCATTTATCCCATTCACTTGATCTGGTCCAATTTTTCCATTTCATCTGGTCCACTTTGACAAAATCTGAGTGTCTTGATCCTGATCATCTTTCGATATTTTCAAACTCCAATGTGTGTATCCTCCTATCACAACTTCTTCAATCCCATGGTAACTTCATTTTTATTTTCTCTACTTCCATTTGAGTTGATCATCTATCTTGTTGCTTCTATTAATCTTCTCTACAACCACTTTCTGGCCAAATTTAAACCAAAATTTGCCAAAAATATTACAAAAATTGAAGGAACCAACATGCCCCAACGACAATGCATAGACTCACCCTCAATTCAACCTATTGTTTGTACATATGACTCTTTTGTTCTTGTGGAGTCTCTATTATTTCTTATATGTCCTTTTTTGTTGGTTCACCTTCAAACAAAGGGCCCATCTTTGGTACTGATTGTAGTACATCAACTTTATAAGTAGTATAAGGATCCATAATGAGTTTTTATGTATCCATAACAATAATAACCTAATTGAAAGACTAAATAGTAGTTTCCATTGTAAATTGTTCTAGCTAAGAATAAATGACCTTTTTCCATTGGGAATAAACTCCAAAATTTAGTGTGTTCAATTGAACAAGAGTATTTTGCATTGGAGGTTGAAGATCCCTCAACACTTCTTAGATGCATGTGACTCTTCTTCCAAATGATTAATATGTGTAGCCGGGGAATATACTTGAGCCAAAAGAGCCTTATCTTGAATTAAACTCATGACTCCCATAACTTAATTAAAGAGCTACTATGTTTGTTCCTAAAGCTGATATAAAGGTTCACTTTTCGTAGTGATCATGCTAGCCTAATTTTGGACCTTGCGAAAAATTTCTTGGGAATCGTTAGTGAACTATTTAAGGGTGTCATGGAAAGAAGAACCATAAACAAATTTTTCATCAATTTATGCTCTATATTGAGTGGTAGTATCTTTTAGTCATTTTAACAACTCCAAAACAATACCACATAACTCTTGATTAGCCAAGATAATCTCTGTACATGCAGAGGAAACTTCAATATATTCACAACACGCATTAGGATGCGACATAGAGAAATCATCAGGGCCATAGAGCATGAATTCAACAACCATAGACTACATCTCTTGGAAGAGGGAACTTATATCATCAATTTTCTTCTCCAATTTCTTATTTTATTCTTGATGTTGGTCACCCTTGATGGTAACAGTTATAAGCTGTTGCTACTATTATTCATATTTAAAAATAATCTCAGTGTATTTTGAATCTGTAACCTCAAAATGATATTATGATTAACTTGCAGAAGCTCTGATAAACTAAAAAAAAAAATTGAAGAGGACCGATTATGAAGATCGTCTATGGAAAGATTATCAACTGAAGGAAACCACACCTACAAGGGTTGGCCACTACCAACATATATTTCAAAATGTCCCTGAGGCGACATCTCCCAATCTTAGTTGTGTTCCTTCTAAACTTAAGTGTGAATCTTAGTAGGAATAGTGTTAGGTAACATGGGAATGATATTTTGTTTATGCGCAACAAATAACAAGACTTCACAATAGTGATATGAATATTGCACAAATAATGCAACTTATTTTATTGAAAGTGTTTGGATGCACTCTAATTGAGACAAGACTGACAGTTGTACCAGAGGTGCCACAATTTATTCTACCTAAGATTTAATTTTAGTTTTAGTCTATTTATTAATTATGGTGTCTATTGGGGTGGATTCAGTTTCCATTTTAGCAGTATCACCAATGATGTTTCCATAGTTAGGATTATCATAAGTGGTTCCAGATGGGGATGCATTGTGGGGTGAAAACTGAGTGGACTGATTAGAATGAATGGCTGAAGGAGGTTACTATTATTCAAGGATTTGGGTTCCTATACCGACATTCGTAGTCTCATATTCAATGAGGCTTATTAAGAAAGTGTGTTGGTCATCAATGTGGCTATGGGGATATGCTTGAGAAAATGAGAAATAAAGAAAGGTTGATGGTAGAGTATCAAAAATAGTCGGTGGAGAAAGAAGACAACAGTACAGAAACAAATAGTACTATAGTTGGCTTAAATTTTTTTCCACTTTATTGTACAACACTAAAAATTTCATAGGTATCAATAGTAGGACCTACCATAGGCTCAACCTCGACTATATTGTTTTGAATCAAAGAGACACAGTCTTGAAATTTCTTTACCATCAGTTGGATGGCTTGCCCAATATCAAGTTTTTGCTTCCTAGAGGATGAGAAATCATCACCTGAGGAATTTTGGGGCTTCATTGCATCAAGGGAGTAGAAGTGCTCACCATATTTCAATACTCACTTAAAACCTAGCTAGGATATCACCTCATTGTGAAATAGCTCTTCAGACATGTAATAAGGAAAATTATTTAGAGTGAAATTCTTTGGATTGATAATAAGTGGACGAACAAATGTGTAATTATGATTGATACCAAACTACATTTTATAGGAATATTTATCCAATATTTATTTTAGCACTCTAGGTAGAGTGTGGGTCCTATCAAGCATTTTTTTTACTATGCCATTTTTCAAATCCCTGTTCACTAAACTCTCTATTGGTAGTATCTGTTGCGGTTTTCATAGGAACATAAGCAAGAGAAGGGCACATCACCTACAACTTCAATGGTATCTCTAGCTTTTATAGGACACCACTTCATCATGGAAAGGGGGGTAATAAGGTACCCAAAGATAAAATATGTGGCTCACTTGAAAACATCTCGACATGCCTCAAAAAGTTCATTCAAAATAATACTACACAAATTTAGTTTTTCACCATGATTGCAAGCTTCTATGATGGAGATAGCATCTAAAGTGCGTTCACCTTTGTTATAGTGCAGCATAATCTTCCCAGCAATGATATGGAATTCAAACTTGATTTGGTCATCATTAATCAAATCAATGAAAGCTCCTTGACCCTTTCATTGAGTGCCATATTTCTGGTAGAGGTTGTCATCGCCCTAATTTTTACTTTAAATGGAGACACTAAAATGCAATAGACACGTCCGCCCAATACAATGAAAACTTTGTAAGTTTGTAAATATCATCAACATGGATGTGGTATTCTTTATTGACCCAAAGTGAACCCCCGTGTGTTTCACTAATTGGGAATTTGGTACATCACATAAATACTTCAGTAATTCCAAAGATAGGAAAATCTTTCGGCTTAATCAAGGTAGACAAATCCAAGGAGTGAAAGAGTGGTTTGATATTTTGAACAATGCTAGCACCAAGTTTAGTATAGGGCTACATGAAAACATTATATTTGAAATATGGAAAGAGAACATGGTCACAAATTACATTTTTGACCAAAGTGGCCTTCTCATATTTCCCTTAAACTTCCTTAGTTGGTTTAATACGATCAACTACAAGATGAGGAGGGACTGCAGGCTTAATAGGATGACCCATTGATAATGATTGAAGTTTTACACAACTTGAATTAGGTAGTGATAATAAGCTTGACACACAAAATTATCAGACATAGGTGCGAAGTAGAGTGACACAAGAAGGAATATATACATAATAGTAAATAAATTACGAGCAATGAAACTTATAAGGAAACTGACAACAGAAATCCAAGATGATTACACCATTACACAATAGATGTGGAACCTACCAACTCAATGAGATTCGATTATCGATAAAATTTAAGGCGCAAATCCCCATAACATGTTCGAAGGAAAAACCCAAAAAGAATATGACACAACAACCATAATAAACAGAAACAATACTTTTAGATGACAAAACAGTAATAAAGCTAGAAAATAGTTGTTAAGGGGGGTTTTAATTTAATGACTAAAAATACTTCTATTTATGAATATAGAAATGATAGAAATGACATGGTGTATTCTCCCTGACCATAATGAGTTGTGGTGGGTCACAAATAGAAATCCACCTAATAACTAATGCAATTAAGTTGTGCACAAAGTAATTTAACTAAACTTTAAACTAACTAATGTAACTAGACTCAAACAAAAACCTACATAATACTCCCTTTTGAGAGAGACAAAATACATCAAAAATAGTTTTTACAAGGCATGGTAGGGTATTAGGCTTGTGACGTTAACCTAAATTGGTAAAAGAATTCTAGCATGTTGATCGAGCTTAACAAATCCAAAATTTCAAATTTCTCCAACATATAAGGGGCCCAACCATTGCATATACAACTTAGTTAGGTGTTTGGGATACTTGCTATCATAATGGAATACTTGATCCCCGAGGGAAAAGACTTATGGCTTTATATGTCTGTCATTCCAAAATTTTTGTCATTCATTCTCAAAAGTTTGATGGAATTCTTCAAGAAACTACGACTCATCCAACTCCCACAACTCATGTAGCTACTCACCAATGCATTCATCATCAGACATTAAGGTAGCTTGAGTACTAAAAATATTTTTAACAATAAAATCAATTGGCACTGTAGCTTCCCATCATAAACAAGTAGAAAAGGTGTATACTTATGCAACCATTTCACTATTGTATGGTAGGCCCATAATGTGGCTAGACCACATTCAGCCCAATCATCAATGTTTGCATAACACACTTGAGTAAGCTCCCTCTCTAATTTTTAATTAAAAACTTTGACCATCTTGTTCAATTATGGATGATATGGGCTGCTTTTATCGTGTTGAGTCATAAAGTTCCATAATAAGGTAGCAGTTGTTTCATTGATTAAAATGTGATCCATGATCACTGGTAAGACCCCTAGGGTAGCCAAATCTAATGATAATGCTTTCAAATAAAAATATTGCAACAATATCAACATTGCAATCATTAAGATGAGCTGCTTCAACCTGATCTGTCAGATAATATAATACAGTAGTGATGTAACAAGCATGAGAATATCACATAGGTGGATCGATAGGTCCCACAAAATAAATTTCCCATTTTTAAATGGCCTCAAGAACTCTAGCTAGATGTAGGGGAATTTGATCACAATGAGACAGTCACCCAACTCTTTGACAAAGGGAATGACAAAGGGAATGACAAAGGGAAGTAGATGACAAAAGCAAAGACTAGTGGGAGCAGATCTTCCACTCAATAGGTATGGGTGAAGGGCTCTATGTTGTAGTTCATTGTCTACAATAGAAGCCAGAATAACCTCATTTCAGTAGAGGTTTTGAATTAGTTGGGCCTACCAACTACACCACACTCACAAACGTACATCATTCGGTGGCTTCACGAAGGGAAAGATCTCGACGTCAGCCAAAATTGTCTCCTTTTCTACAACATCAATCCCTTCACAAATGAGGTACTATGTGATGTTCCTCTTCTTGAAGTTTGTGATGTATTATTAGGGAAACCATACTTGTGGAAGTGGAATTTTGTGTATGAGTCTAGGCCTCAAACTATTATTATTACTTCAGGCAATAAGTTGTACAAGATACTAGAGGTAGCACTGCCTACCGACATTTCTTTGATCATTGTGAGGGGTTTTTTTTCCTCGTGACTCATTCTCATGGAAGGAAGAATATTGTGGCCATGCCCTATAGATAGGGATCCTCTACATGATAGTATGGGGCAAAAAAAGATGTTGAGGAGTACAGGGACATCTTCACCTTATCCACATGGGTACCTCTAAACTGTCAGGTCAAGCACTCCTTCTATCTAAATTTAGGTGCACTGCTACGGAATGGACCGCTCTATCGATGCTCTCTTCTAGAGAATGATGAAATCAAGAGCCAAATTGTGGAGTTGTTCTAGAAAGGGAACATTAGGCCAAGTTCATCACCCTATGGGACCTCGATATTCTTTGCATAGAAGAAGGATGGGACATAGAGACTTTGTATTGACTAATGGAAATTCAATAATATCACTGTAAGAAATACATTTCCAACCCCATAGATTGATGACCTTTAGGACCATCTCAAGGGGGGAAATTATTTCGGCAATATTGGCTTGAAGTTTGGTTATCACCAGGTATAGATTGAACCCTCCGATGTGTGGAAGACTTCCTTCAAATCCAAGGAGGGAATTTTTGAATGGTTGGTCATTCCTTTCGAGATGACGAATTCCCCCAGAACCTTGACAAGGATGATGGATGACATCTTTCAACCCTTCACCAACTCATTCATGGTGCGCGTATTTGGATGACATTCTGATCTTTAGCCAAGGTTGTTAGGTGCCTATAATACTAGTGATTACCCCATTAATATTGTAGTTGTATCCCTTATTAATATTGTTGTGACCCTATTGTCCCCATATTGTTATTACAGTGCCCCATAGAATCCCTCTATTGTTATTTTTGTGGCTTTACATTATTATTGTTAGGTTGGCTGGATTATATTGTGACTCCTTAGACTCCTATATAGAAAGGAGGTTTTGTCATTTAAATCATCCAAGAATTTTTCATTTGTGTAATGTAAAGTAGGTTTCCCCCTTGAAGAAGCTAATTTATAAAGTTTTCAACTATCTTTTCTATCTTTTTGTGAGCTGGTTTCATAAAATTTGGTATCAGACCTTTGGATTCTAGGGTTTTGCTACTCCAAATAGGTCATGGAATTTTCGCTATAACTTTTTCCTACGACATTTTAGAAGCTAAAAAAAAACTAATTTGAGATGAAATCACACTGAACCTCGGGTCCAAATTTCAGAGCTTTTCACACTATATTTGCGTAGATATGATCTGAGGAAGTTCATCTTTTGGCAGACTCCTAAATTACATTCCAAACAGGTGACCTGGGGAAAATCGTCATAACTTTCTCTCTGAGTATCGGATTGAAATTTCATAATAAGGTACATAAATATGATGGATTGTAGTTTCTTGTATATATTTTTCAAATCCAAAGGTCGAAACAGTGACTCACGCACGTTGTACAAGTTCACTCTACTAAACTAGTCTATAATCAGGTCGCTGTGGGAGATTTGGCATAAATCTTGCCTGGAGAATCCAATTTGGATCAAACTAGTGGCATTGGAAAGAGGATGTAAAGGGCTACCATAGGTCGCAATTTCAGAACTGGATGATCCTAAATTATAGAGATACATCAAATTCAATATCAAACGCCTACAAAGTGAAAAAAGGTGTGTATTTTTTTTTAATTTTTTGCATAAGCTTGGTTTTCAAAATTAGTTTGAAGGAATTCAAAGGGCATAGTAAAGCAATATTATCGGTAATTGATGTCCTGAGGAAAGAAAACGAAAAAAACTAGTAAGCAACCTAAAATCTCTAACATGACTCATGAAGAAGAGGAAGAAATGCAACATGATATATCAAAATTATGAGACCAAGTGCAACAAGTGTCACTTGCACAAAAAGTAACAGAATCTAAGATGGATGATTTAAAGAAAGATATAGAAGCTAAGATGGATGGTTTAAAGAAAGGCGTAGAAGCTAAGATGGATTGTTTAAATAAAGGCATAGAAGCTAAGATGAATGACCTGGAAGCTAAGATGGAGGATTTGAAGATAGATTTTAAGACAGACATGAAAGATTTGAAGAGAGATTTGAAGACAAATTTGACAAAGCTTCTACAAGAAATGCTTACTAATGGTGAAAGGGTAGTAAAGGAAACTCATGATGAGAACAAAAGTAATGTTAATCATGATTTCATAGACTCTAATGTTGGATCGAAGACCCACCATATTCCAAAAATTGATATGAGGAAGTTTGATCGCAAGGATCTCGCAACCTGGATATTACATATGGAGCAATTTTTTGATCTCACTAATGCGCAAGACACACAAAAGGTATGTATTGCAACTTTATATTTGGAACCAAATCAGTTTGTATGGTATCACTGGCTTTGCTCTTGTAAATAAATTATCACTTGGAAAATTTTATGGAAGAATTGACAGCACATTATGAGGATACAAAAATCAACACTTTTTCTACCCAATTGATAAGTCTCCAACAAAAGGGTTCAATAATGGAGCACATCGAGGAGTTCCAAAAATTGAACATAAGGGTAAAAAATACTCCAGAGGAGCATAGGATTAGTGTGTTCATAGGGACTTTAAAGGATAATGTCCAACATGATGTTCACCTTTTGGAACTTGATTCATTAGAGAAGGAATTTAGGTTAGAAAGAAAAATGGAAAACAAAATTATGGCAACTAGGAAGCATACCACTCACAATTATAAAGATGGAAGTGTTGTTGTCCCTAGTCTTCCACAACCTATAAGGTTGACGGCACCACAGCTGGAAGAAAAAAAAGAAAAAGGGATTTGTTACAGCTGTGATAGCAAATACACTAAAGGTCATAAGTGTGCTGAGAAGAAATTATTCTACATAGATTGTGAAGAGGAAGAAGAAATGGAGCAAGAAAGGTCAAAATAAGAGGATATTCTCTAGGAAAAAAAGCCTAGATAAAGAAGAAATGAATCTGACCATATCTTGTAATGCGTTGGTTGGAATTACCACCCCTCAAACCATCAAGATAGAAGGAAAAATCAAGAAGAAAAAGGTAATAGTGTTGATTGATTCAGGAAGTACCCACAATTTTATTCATTGTAAGGTAGCAAAAGAATTAAATTGCTTCCTATATCTAGCACCAGAGTGTCGAGTGATGGTTGCAAATGGAGGAACGATAGATTGCTCTGGAAAGTGCCATAATATCAAGCTATCCATGGGAGAATATGTATTGACTAGCCCGATGCTTTCCATTCCAATGGGAGGTGCTGATGTTTTACTATGAGTCCAATGCCTACAATCCTTGGGTACAATATCTTCTAATTTTCAAGAACTTTTCATGAAATTTTCTGGAGAAGGAAAGGAAGTTGAATTAAGGGGTATTGCAGGGAAACTAGGAAAGATAATCAACTCTAACGGTATGACAAAGCTTCTAAAAAAGGAGAAAAGAGGTGTAATTGCATAATTATGTTCGCTAGATGTTTCCACATTGGAATCATCTATTTCTCCAGATCTTCAAAAAGTCTTGCACAATCGTTCCAAGGTATTTGAGATTCCCAAAGGTCTCCCACCTATTCGTGATCATGATCATGCTATTCATATGATTCCAGGAAGTGTTCCTCCAAACATCAGGCCATACAGATATCCCTATGCTCAAAAGAGTGAAATTGAACGTATGGTTTCAGAAATACTAGAGGCTGGTATAATTTAACCTAGTCAAATCTCTTTCTCTACTCTCGTAGTATTAGTGAACAAGAAGGCTGGATCATGGCGCATGTGGCCGGATTATGGGGAGCTCAACAAGCTCACTATTAAAGATAAGTTTCCCATTCCTATCATTGATGAATTACTGGATCAATTGCATGGATCAATTTACTTCACCAAGTTGGACCTTCATTCAGGATATCATCAAATTAGAATGAAGACTTAAGACATTCCGAAAAGAACATTTAGAACTCATGAGGGTCATTATGAATTTTTGGTCATGCCTTTTGGCCTTACTAATGCACCTTCTACA